>CM040239.1:9803564-9888596 GCA_022545495.1 Chrysanthemum lavandulifolium | reverse complement strand
ATCATGAATGGAATTTGGTTAATAACAATTATACTTTTCTCTAGAAAATAGAACATATATCTCACCCTTTTGATTGAAAATATCATATTTACCTAAATCACAATTACTTAACGCATTATGCACAATGGTTTTAAAAATATGTTTTTTGTAAGTATTAAATTTCAAATTTTATAGAGAGGAAATATGAGGCCACGCCAAAAAAAAGGTAAATTATTATTTAGGGTTAATTCTTTAAAAAACATTGTAGTTTTCAAAAAATCAACGTCAAAGTAGCGAACTAAAAAAAATACTCTTATGAACACTAATGTTGACACTTTTAAGACAAAAAAAAAAATATTCTGTGATGACCATTTTACCCATGGATTTTTGAAAATTGCATCCACCGTCCCTAGGATAAATTATATAAATGGTCCATGTGGTTTAGCGAAAGTTGCATTCAAAGTCCCTATTGTTTTCGAAATTTTTTTTCAACTTTTTTTGTTGATTTTTTTTTCGTAACATGTGAATTTTTTTTTGTCACAAGTGAAATTTTTTTTATCGGAATTTTTTAAGATAATATTACGAAAAAAATTAAGAATTTTTTTTTCACATGTCACGAAAAAATTAAAATATTTCGGGAAAAAAATCGACAAAAGAAATTACGAAGAAAAACAAATTGAACATAATTTCGAAAAAAAAAAATTCCAGAATTTTCTCCAAACGATAAGGACCATTTATATAATTTAGCCTAGGGACGGTAGATGCACTTTTCACTTTCACATGTCACGAAAAAATATATATATATATTTCATAAAATAAATTCGACATAAAAATTACGAAGAAAAAAAATTTGAAAAAGAATTTTGAAAAATAATTTAGGAAAAAAAAAAGATTCCAAAATTTTCTCCAAACGACAGGTACTATTTATGTAATTTAGCCTAGGGACGTTGGATGCAATTTTCGCAAATCCTATGGATCATTTATGTAATTGGAAAGGGTAAAAAGGTTATACTACTCAGATAAAAACAAAAATGTCAACATTGGTGTACACAAGAGTATTTTTCTAGTCCGATGATTTTTTTGACAACATTTGTTTGGGATCATCGAACCAACCACACAAATATACATCAAAATACACTGACACAATAACAACAACAAAAATTTCATTTGGTATCCAAACCACCTCCAAATTTACCTAATTAATAAAATGTCAAGGGGAAGGGGGTGTAGTGCGTAATCGGGAGGTCACATTTTTCACGCGTGGTCCTAATATAAAAAGTAAAATATGATACAATGTTAGGGTGAAGGCTGAATATACGTAACAAACTTTATCAAATTAACCAATATACGCAACATACTTTATTTATCGTCAAGGTATGTAATATACTGTTGAATAATTTACGTAACATTGACATATTACCATTTAAAAAAGTTAAAGTTTTAGTCCTTGCCATTGGTGTTGACTTTCACCGTTAGTCCTTTGATATTTTTTTTACTTATAAAAATTACCGTAATGCTCCCTTGACATTTGCTTTGACTTCCACTGTTAGTCCCTTGACATTTTAATACGCTTTCGTCCATTTTTCTTTACGTTTTTATCCGTCTTTATCTGTTTTTATATGTTTTCGTCTGTTTTCTTACGTTTTTATCTATTCTTATCCGTTTTTATCTGTTTCATCCGTTTTTACGTTTTCATCCGTTTTTATACGCTTTCGTTTGTTTTTCTAACATTTTCATATGTTTTTATCAGTTTTTAACCGATTTCATACGTTTGCATACGCTTTCGTTCGTTTTTCTTACGTTTTTATCCGATTTTGTCTTTTTTAAATGTTTTCATCCGTTTTTCTTACGTGTTTATCCATCTTCATTCTTTTTCATCCGTTTTTATACGTGTTTGTCCATTTTTATTCGTTTTTATATGTTTTCATTTGTTTAATGCAGTTATGTCCATTTTTGTTTGTTTTTATATATTTTTATACGTTTTGTCCATTTCTATACATTTTAATCCGTTTTTATACACTTTCGGTTTTTTATCTTACGTTTTCATATGTTTACATCTGTATTTATCCTATTTCATCCGTTTTTATACGCTTTCGTTTGTTTTTCTTACGTTTTTATCCGTTTTTATCTTTTTTAAATGTTTTCATCCGTTTTTATACGCTTTCAACCGTATTTCTTACGTTTTTATCCGTCTTCATTCGTTATTATCCGTTTTTATACGTTTTTGTCAATTTTATACGTTTTCATATGTTTTCATCAATTTTGATGCGGTTATGTCCGGTTTTTTATCCACTTTTATACGGTTTTATACATTTTGTCCGTTTTTATACGCTTCCGTCCGTTTTTATCATGTTTTCATACGTCTTTATTCGATTTTGTCCGTTTTTAAGTGTTTTCGTCCGTTTTTATACGCTTTTGTCTGTTTTCTTGAGTTTTTATACGTTTTTATCTGCTTTTATCTGTCTTTATCCGTATGAAAACGTATTAAAATGGATGAAAACAGATAAAACGTATGAAAACATAAGAAAAACGGACGAAAGTATGTAAAAATGGACAAAAACATATAAAAACGAACAAAAACGTTTAAAAACGGATAAAAGCGGATGAAAACGGATAAAAACGTATAAAAGTGGACAAAACCGTATAAAACGGATAAAAACGTATGAAAACATAAGAAAACAGGAGGAAAGCGTATAAAAACGGATGAAAACGGATAAAGACAGATAAAACATATGAAAATGTAAGAAAAACGAACGAAAGCATATTAAAACAGATAAAGATAGATAAAAACGGATAAAAAAGTATGAAATAAAAGAAAAACAGAAAGCGTATAAAAATGGGAAAAAAAGGATAAAAACGTATGAGAACTAAAGAAAACGGAAGAAAGCGTATAAAACGGACAAAACGTATAAAAACGGTGAAAAAGGGACAAAAACGCATAAAAATGAATAAAAACGTTTGAAAACGTATAAAATGGACAAAAATGTATAATAACGAATGAAAACGGATAAAGACGGATAAAAACATATGAAAACGCAAGAAAACGAACAAAACGTATAAAAACGGACGAAACGGTATAAAAATAGATCAAAACGGATAAGAACGGATAAAAACGAATGAAAGCGTGTAAAAATGGATAAAGACGGATAAAACGTATGAAAACATAAAGAAAAACGGATGAAAGTGTATTAAAATGTCAAGGGACTAACAGTGGAAGTCAACGCAAATGTCAAGGGACCATTACTGTATTTTTTTAAGTAAAAAAATATCAAAAGACTAACGGTGAAAGTCAAAGCAAATGACAGAGACCCAAACTGTAACATTTTTAAATATTAATATATCAATGATACGTACATTGGTAAATTTAAAAATATATTACGTACATTAACAATAAAAAGAATATGTTACGTATATTTGTTAATTTGATAAAGTTCGTTACTTATATTCAGTCTTCACTTTACAATGTTATTATGAATGTCATGATGATGCAAAGCTGATAACCGAGAATGATTATTACAAAGAGAAAAATATGTAAATTCAGAATTATGTAGTGCAAAAAAAAAGCAAAAAAAGTAAAAATTATAAGGTTTGTTTCCAAATTAGTAAAAAAAGAAAAAGGAAATAAGTTTTCTTGGACCGAACTTATATTGGGCTTGAGTAGTTCATGTGTTGCTTATAAATATGGATCTCTCGAACGATCAAAACTAAAAAGGTATCTAAGTTTCTGCCTTTACGATATTAAAGGTATAAGTTCGATTTCTTGGTCTTTACGTGGGTTTAAATCATAGTCTTAGATGTGTTTTGTGATTATGTACGAATAAATATATGTTATGTTGCTGATCATGTGTTTATTTTGGCTCTCAATATTATGCTGAATTGGGGATTAAAAAGAATATCGATCGATCGTTATGGTTCGCGTTAGATTACCATTCACAAAAAAGGGTTCGAAGCTTTCATCTGCTAACTCGGACAGCACATCTGGAAGCAACCAAAGTGTGAAGTCACGACCTCTTAGTTCGAAAAAAAGAAAATTTATTTAGGAGGGACATGAAGGAGCGGCAGACTCCTTATCAAATTTTCTAGTTCCACCAGACCTAGATGATCTCATTAGGGAGGCAGTGGTTCTTAGGGATCATTTGAAGACCACCAACAAGAATGACATGGATTCCATATTGGAATTGGAGTCTTTTGAGGGCGCTATTACGGTTTATGCAGAAGAATTGAAGAAGCTTAACGCACTGCCACATAACTGGAAATATGACCCCGCAGCTGCCAATACCTACGAATGCTCAAGTAGCTCTAGTCTGGAATTGGATTTCATTTTCCCGCTGGAGGACCACCACCTGCGGGAGGGCCGTGATTTTTGTTGTGCGACTTTTGAGAATCCAATTGAATGGTATGCTAATACGGACGATGTTCCACTGAGTAGGACGGAGAAGAAAATTTGGACGGAGTTTCAAAAGTTCGATAAAAAGATTCCTGGACTCGGTGCAATTAGTCTTCACGGTTTTGAAAAAGAAAAAATGCCAATCAAAATTGATAATCCAATTGTGAGTCTAATCGGTAACTTTGCAATTGCTGCCTTCAATGAGGCAATTGAGAAGTATGTCAAGAAGGGAGAACGCAAGAACCTCCGTGATTTTGAATTCATGGAGTGTGCATATATAAAAATGAGAGGGACTGAATATTACTTCTACATGACAATAGAGGCCATTGAAGAAGGGAAACTTGGTGTATATGAGGCAAAAGTTAGACTCGAGTGGAAAGACGGTTGTAAATCATTGTGCAACTTTGTTCTTACGGATCGTACACCATGTGGTAAGAAGAAAAGGGTAAAGCGTATTCAAATGACCGATCGAGCTGATTGGTTTGATCCCATGGAGGATAAATACACCGGAATGAAGCCTAGGGATAAGAGCGCCAGTTGTATGGGTTACGACTACCGTACCCAATGGGGATTTGAAGGTCCTTAATTTTGTGATGCATATGCCCCAGGGTTGGTGTCTGTCGAACATATTGGTTGGCATACCATGTAAGCGGATGAGTGCGAATATGTAAATATATCACATTTCTCTTTCCTTGAACTTGTTTCGGGTTTGTAAGATAGAGGAAATGAATGCGTGTTATTTCTGGACTCGCTATTTATACGGCGTTCCACTCTTTCAGTGATTTGTAGTGTAAATGTTGTGGGATAGTTAAATTGCCGTTCAAGAAAAAAAATTAGGAAATAACTTATAAATTATAGTTTTGCAGCTAGTATAAAAAGATATATTATGCTGTGAATAATAACTTTTTGCTTATTCTAAATTTGTGATGCCTTAGAATCAATCTATTGGTTTTACATGGATTTGATGATTCATATAATATTTTATGTTTGTTGATTAGATATAAGTCACATATACCCAATTTATGTGTACAAAGAAACGAACTTAATTAGTTCTAGCTACTAACCGAACATTCAACAAGCGTTTATATAACAATTAAGCAACCTTGCAACAAGCGTTTAATACAAAGCAAAAACGAACGTGATACTAAAACATCAAACTTAAGAGCCTCGCACCTAAAGAAACATCACCTTTAAGAGACATCGAAAAAAAACATCTCAAAACCTAGCTAGCACCTAGGTTATTTTACCTTATATTGGACTGAATTCCTTTTTATTTTGGTACGCTTACGTAATTGTTACGTAAACGTACATGTTTTAGTTTTTTAGGTTTTCTTAACTTTTATATAAGTTTGTAAATTATAAATAAAAATTTTAAGTTTGTTTAATTTGCATTTAAGCCCTTAAGGCATGCAAATCCCTACTATAGTTATAATCATTTTGTTTTTATAAGTTTACGTTTAATTTAAGTTAAACGTATGTTTGTATATCTTTACGTTTTAGGTTTCGATTATGCGCTTTTAACGACATAGGCGTGATGAGCTATCACTATTCACATTCCTAGTGTTAGTCAATCGATTCTGTTTTTGTATATTCAATATCATTTCGACACACACATTCGTTGTATTACAGTTTTCACACCTCGTTGTGAATTAACGACCCGGGGAAACACTATACTCCTCTGGACTTAATTGCATTGGTTTTAGACTGCCAAAATTTTATTACGGTTGACCATTCACAAGTGGTTGACTTGTGTAATAAACTTGACAGTTTGGGACGAATCAAATTTTGGCGCCGCTGCCGGGGAGGTGTGCTGCGTATAACGTACTTGTACATATATTATATATAATATCATATTTCAATTCCTAAAACAATATAAAACACAAAAATATTTTTCCTTTTTCTTTCTATATATATAAAAGATAAAAATACAAAACATTTTCCTTTTACATTTATATTATAAAATCAAAAACCAAAAATATTCTCCTTACCTTACTATTCATAATTACGTGAGTGGTGACCCACCCAATTTCTCATCCACCATTTCCCATGAACAAATTTAATTCGGGGCGAAATAAGCTAGCAACTCGGTTATCAAAACAAGAGCTTCCCATGAACCATTTAATTGGGGTCGAGTCAAGCTAGCGACTCGGTAATCAAAAACATGAGTTAAACATGGGTTTTCACCGTGTGTACCACCCAAGTGTGGGGAGATGTCCCACATGTTGTATATAGATCTAAAAATGAATGAAAATTGTAAATATTAAAAATAGAATAATTGTTGTGTTTTACACTTAGCTAGTAATGTTATCTTTTACGTTCAAGGATTCGGCATAATAGCGGGACTTTGAATATTGAGGAAAATATTCATTTCTAAGTGTGGGGGGATTCAGCGAATTTGATCATAAATGTACCTTTTAGTCCCTTTTTCCCCAAAATGGCCAAATTTAAAAAAAAAAAAAAATAGTGGAAGTACTATGTACTAAACACAACAAATGGTAATCATTCCACCATGTCTAACCCACATAAGGATTGGCTAATCCAGAGCAAACGGCTCTTGGTAAAGATATCTCAAATCCGTTGACGACTTGCAATTTGCCCAAAATTGTATGGTGTTCATTTCACCATATCTTTAATTAGTGAAGAGTTGGCTAGCCCGCAAGTTTATGGCTTGTGGTAAAGGCGGTTGGAAAACCATAATTGGTAATCGACTCACCAAAGATATTTTAGTTGGCTAGTCCAGAAGCAAACGGCTTCTGGTAAAGACAAATCAAACCCGTTGAAAGCAGGTGATTTGCTCAAAATTATTTGGTTATCATTGTACCAAGGTTCTTACTTGAACTGAAACAATTGGCTACTCTAGAAGTAATGGCTTTTGGTAAAGAGATGAAAACCATTAATTTTTCATAAAAGATTGCTAGGGACTAGCAATAATTTAGTGTGGGGGATTTGATATGTGTCTAAAAACACATATATTTTACCTTGTTTAAACCCACAAAAACGACCAAAAACACACAAATGACCAAAAAAATGTTACAAATATCATTGAAATGTGTTTTTATGTGATTCAGGTACAAAAAGATTGAAAACAAGTGAAAAATGATCAAAGTTCACAAAATTGTCATTTTAGGTCCACAGAGTTTCACAAATTGGCAAAACTAGTCCCTGAAGGTTTAAAATGGAAGAAAAGTCAACTTTAGTCCTTGGATAATCAAACATGTTCACAAATAATCCACGGATGAAAGTTTTCACAAAATGGCAACTTTACCCTCAAGTTACAAAATGGAAAAATTAGTCCCAGGTATTTAAAAGTATAATTTATCAAATAATACCCTTGTACTATTCATAACTTACAATTTGGAACATTTTGATAACTTTTGGGAAAATTACAATTTCACCCCTCAACTTTGGAAAATGTCATAAAGGTCCCGGGTGTTTTAAATTGTAATAAATACAACAAAGGTCCTTTGGTTTAGCAAAATTGGCATTATTAGTCCTTGTGATAACTTATGAAATGTTACAGTTTAGTCCTTCATGATTTGAAATTACAACTTTAGTCCTTGGGCTTTTATACACTATAAACTAAGCGGATCCTTATTACTTCATAAACCAAATCCATATCCATTTCAACAAACCAACCCAAATCAATCCCTTAAATATAAAACTGGGTCAAATACCAGTCAAAACCATCTCCTTCCTCACATACATAAAACCGAACCGCCTACACCTCCTGGTTTCACCACCACTCATCACCAACTTTTCCCACCTTGTCCCTCCACCTCCACAACACACCAAGGTTCATTAATTGCTCTCAAACTGCCCCTAGCCATGTTGAAGCATTTTTCCGTCGGGTCAGTCCTGACGGCTCTCACGTGCCATCCGTCCTTGTCCCGATCTTGAAAGCATGCTGTCATACATGAAAGAACCCGTTAGAAGGGGTCCCGAGGCCGAAGCCAAGGGAACCACCCTCCGACGATCAAGTCAGAATCTCTCCTGTACATGGTTTAGCATATATGTATATGTATGTGTGTGTGTAAAGTGAGATGAGATAAATGAAATAAAGAGTAGTATATATAGAGAGAAAGAGGTAGGTGTCAAGTGGGCCACCTCCATACCTGTCAAGTCTATGCACTAGGTGTCAGGTCACGTGGAGACACAATCCCGTAATATCCGGGTTAGGTGGCATAGTCCAGTCCTTCCGGCCATGACCTTCGGCGTGATGGAGATTTTTCGTCCGGCACGTGTCGTCCGGACACATACGTCAACATGTCCCCCCAGTATTGCATTATTAGTAAAAGGCTAATGATGTAATACTTAAATAAAACCTGTTTGGCTTTTCGGCTTGTGCCTTTCAACACAAATATATCGCCTTCCCTCCAACGTGTGTCCTTTGAACACATATATCAACCCAAATGTTGAAGCATTTTTCCATCGGGTCAGTCCTGACGGCTCTCACGTGCCATCCGTCCTTGTCCCGATCTTGAAAGCATGCTGTCATACATGAAAGAACCCGTTAGAAGGGGTCCCGAGGCCGAAGCACCGGGAACCACCCTCCGACGATCAAGTCAGAATCTCGCCTGTACATGGTTTAGCATATATGTATATGTATGTGTGTGTGTAAAGTGAGATGAGATAAATGAAATAAAGAGTAGTATATATATAGAGAGAAAGAGGTAGGTGTCAAGTGGACCACCTCCATACCTGTCAAGTCTATGCACTAGGTGTCAGGTCACGTGGAGACACAATCCCGTAATATCCGGGTTAGGTGGCATAGTCCAGTCCTTCCGCCATGACCTTGGCGTGATGGAGATTTTTCGTCCGTGGACGTGTCGTCCGGACACATCGTCAACATGTCCCCCCAGTATTGCATTATTAGTAAAAGGCTAATGATGTAATACTTAAATAAAACCTGTTTGGCTTTTCGGCTTGTGCCTTTCAACACAAATATATCGCCTTCCCTCCAACGTGTGTCCTTCGAACACATATATCAACATGTCCCCCCAGTATTGCATTATTAGTAAAATACTGATGATGTAATATTTAAAGAGTACCTTATGACCTTTCGGTCTTTGTCGTTCGGACATGCCTTCCGTCCAGTGACCTTACTAAGTGGCATATAAGCCGTTGCTTCATAAAGCGAGTTTGGTCTATTAGACCACATATACCGTCATGTCCCCCCAGTATAGTATTGTTGACCTATGGTCAATGATGTTATACTTAAACATCGTTAGATCCGAAAGCGAGACATGTCTTTTCCATCATCCCTTTGTTTCCTGCACAAATAAAACATAGCTTTTCTACCATAATCATTATTTTGTGATGTGCCGTTATATATCATTTGTTTATTAATCACAAACCTATACCAGACACTTGTGTTTTATTACAATTGTTACTCAAGTAGCTCCGGAGGTATAAGCTTGTATGTTTGATTTAAGTTTGGATCATAAATGTACATCAAACACTTGTTTTTATTTTTTATTACCGTTGCTACTTACATAGCCCTGGAGGTACAAGTTTATATGTTTGAGACTCTTACAACAAGGTTTTCCGGAGTAGACATCGACATGCCGGCCGCTTTTAGTTTATCTACGGAGTATACATCGACACGCCGACCGCTTTTAATTTATCTACGTAGTTCCCAAGATCATTTTGTACGAGGGCTTCCGAGATCGTTTTGTACTCGGGCATCCGAAATGGTTTTACATTCGGGCATCCGAAAAGATGTTGCATTCGGGTATATTGCCGTTCGGTGAATAGCACCTGGGCCTTCCCGAGATCATTTTGTACTTGGGCTTCCGAGATCATTTTGTACTCGGGCATCCGAAATGGTTTTACATTCGGGCATCCGAAAGATGTTGCACTCGGGCATGCGAAAGATGTTACACTCGGGCATCCGCGGCTGTGGCCAGCCGACCGGGGTATCACACAAATATTATATTCAGGATTGTACTTATTACGAACGTGGGAATTCACATTGTTTCAGATGTATCAATACAACAATCGGTCACAACCGAAAGTCAACATAACCGGTGGAGGTACCATTTCCCCATGGCGGAACTAAAATAAAACAATGTATTAGGTAACATAATAAACGATTAATAACAATGTTACCCATGAGTGTCAGATATCAAACATGTGATGTTTATTGCCCTCCTCGATCATTCTTTGATTCCCACAAAGTCATTATCTCATGCTTGCTAACTCTGCCAAATAAAACATGAAAGCTCTTGCTTTCTCTCGTTAAATATGAAAAATGCAATATTTCACATGTATTAATACAAAAATGGGTCATCATGGAACCGTAACGCAACCGTTGGAGGCATATTACCACTATACTTCCCCCCAGTTCAACGGTGCTAAGGCTTGTTAGTATCGTTGAACTTAAAAAGAGCAAGGCATTAGATAACATAATTAACAATTAATAATGACATTACCTATGGATGTCAAATATGTTTTTCGTGCTTGACAGTTGAGCACCCCCTATCGTACATTCAACATTATGTTCCAATAATATAACACACCGGTCAAATATATATATAGATATATATATATATATTTTAACATAATAGCCCAAGGTCCACCTATGAAATTATGGGTGAAATATGGCGTGCTACCGAAATATCATTTCATAAGGTCGGGACCCTCATCAATGTAAAAATTGAAAAAAGTCCGATGTGATGAATATTGGAGCTTGTAAAGGCTGGAGTTTATACCGACACCGTTTCCACAGTCCATGCGGTACTCCCGTCCGGAGTTTGATGATCAAAAAGACTGAACACCGTTTCCACAGCCACGTTTTAATTTCTCCATATCAAAATGTCAACAATCAATACTTTCATTTTAGGCCCTGCCAAGCACGGCCCAAGTTGTTTCTTTTATAAATTTTAAGGATAACCATTTGTTTGTAACAAGTAAATTTCTGGATTCGTATCATCTTATGTGTATAGATAATCTTTTTACTAACTAGAAAATATAGCTAGGACCTTTTTGCCGTGACATAGCCAAGATTGTAAAATAAGTAATGACACATGTTTGTAATCACGTAGTGCTTACTTCTTATAAATATGACATTCACATGATTATATAAAGGCCAAAACATCAAAAAGTTATGATGTTCTTAAGTTGGACGTTCTTAGATTCATATTATGCCAATATATTGCACTCAAAGTAAAACGGAGTAAATGAAAAGTATAAAACATTTATTAAACAATATAAAAACAATTATCTACTCCACCTAATGTCAATTTACTCCATAGTCATCTCAAGATCTCTACTCCCATCATTTATTTGTCGGTTGATTATTATTGTACAACACATCAATACTCGACCCGTTCTTCTTCAATTGTCCCATCACACTTGCTAGTTTCATCTTATTTCAATTCATATAGAAGAACTTTTATATTGCTTGTATATATATATATTTTTTAGAGTCACAAATAAAACATAGAGATGCCAACTTTTATATTGTTTGACAAAACCAATCTAAACCACACGATTTATTAAAACAAAAGTAAAATCCTTTTACTTTCTCTTGTACATTCAACATTACAGGTCATGCAATTCATTTGAAACATCCTTGCAAAATAGTCAAATTTTATCAAGAAAGCAACTCATACACTCAATTTGACACTCACCCATGACCTACGGGGGTAGTACTACCAAACTCCACTATCTTTACTATTTATGTCATGCATCTACGTTAATTAATTGTTCTTGATGAAAAGACATGGACATACATTCATATCCATTCCACGCTATCACTACGTATGTTTGTCATCTTTAATATTTTATTAAAGAACTTTCATATTCATAACCATTTTTATGACCGCATGTATCCATGTTAGCAAGATAGAGATGCCAACTTTTATATGACGAAAGTGTAGTAATTAAAATGATAATATGATCTTATGTAGTTATGCTTTGTCATGGCGACAAGCGAAGAACGAAGGAATCGAAAACATACCGATATGGCGACATGGAAGAGTTAACTAAATAGTACGGATACTAACCCATGTAATTGGTGCGAGAAACACATGGGTCCGGACCTCGACCCTCATCATTTTGCTTTTCACGTCCGGTGGACCATACCGTCACCGGTATATCAAACGAGGCGGTACCCCCAAGCGAAGTTATTTGAGCGAGATAGCATATTTTGAGCGAGATAGCATATTTGAACAACTTGTCCGAAGGAAATGATGCGGACGGTTCATACCGTCGCCCATATTCGACGTCTATACCGGATGTCAACACCAAGCGGCATACCGCTTTGTCCATATGACCGAGTAATCTCCGGGCGAGTGTGCGTGACTAAAGTATTGAACTCTTGGTCTCATGGTTAGGTCGCTTTGTTTCTTGCAAGATCCATTTTGCATACCTTCATCCTCATTCCGAAGGGTAGACGGAGAACATAAACCGAATGGGATCATACCGGACGACCCATACATGTCTTCCATACTAGTACTTTAATGGTGGAAAACCACCAAAGAGTTATTCCGCCTATCTTCTTCATCCTCATTCAGAAGGGTAGATGGAGAGCAAAATACCGAAGGAGATAACACCACATGACCCGTACATGTCATCCCTACCACCTCCGGTTGGAGTCGTGCCGAAGGAAGATGTTGGACAAACCACCTCCAAGCGGTGAGTTTGCAGCGAGACCTATCATTCTTGCTCCGGTAGAGTGAATGACGGGTCCCACGGATGGCGCCAAATGTTGAAGCATTTTTCCGTCGGTCGATCCCCGACGGCTCTCGTGCCATCCGTCCTTGTCCCGATCTTGAAAGCATGTCATCATACATGAAAGAACCGTTAGAAGGGTCCCGAGGCCGAAGCCGGGAACCACCCTCAAACGATCAAGTCGAATCTCGCTTGTACATGGTTTAGCATATATGTATATGTATGTGTGTGTGTAAAGTGAGATGAGATAAATGAAATAAAGAGTAGTATATATAGAGAGAGAAAGAGGTAGGTGCCAAGTGGGCCACCTCCATACCTGTCAAGTCTATGCACTAGGTGTCAAGTCACGTGGAGACACAATCCCGTAATATCCGGGTTAGGTGGCATAGTCCAGTCCTTCCGGCCATGACCTTCGGCGTGATGGAGATTCTTAGTCCGGCACGTGTCGTCCGGACACATACGTCAACACCTTGTTTAATTATGTGTTTATGGATAAACTACATTCCTGGTTTTGGGCTTGTTAATAAATCTATAAAATCCAGGAATTGATATACAAAGTACAAGTTATGATATGTTTCTTTGCAGGGTAATTAGTTGCCACTTGTATACATTTTTTGTGTAATAATGTTGCCAAAAGCAGCTAACGATGGAAAGGATCATTATAACTCTACTCGAGCTGAGAGATACAATATATTCGACAACATCGAAAAATCGTGAGGAGTTGGAAGATGCCCACCGAGGTTCTTCCAGATGATGAGGCTGATTTTATGCATCTCTTCGGGAAGGAACCAACTCATGATGATCATTATATGCTTATCTCCGAGGACAAGTTCTTAGCTCAACATTCGGTACACACTACTACACAAACAGGTTTTTCCCACGGTAAAATCCATGGGAAATTCCGTGGAAAAAGGCCCTTTTCCACCACACGGAATTATTCCGTGTGTAAAAAACCCGTGGGTAAATATTTTACCACTGATTCTCCCACGGGGCGTTGACTTATTTCCCACGAATATCATTGTGGATAATCCGTGGGTTTAATTTCCCACAGATTTCTCATGAAATTTCCCACAGTTTTTAGTAGCCATTTTTCACACATATCCTTGGTTTTTTTGCCACAAATTTCCAACGATTTTTACACTACAATTTCTCCCACAGATTTCTCACGAAATTTCCCACAGTTTCTAGTAGCCATTTTCCACACATATCCGTGGTTTTTTTGCCACATTTTTTCAACGGTTTTCACACTACAATTTTTCCCACAGTTTCTAGTAGTTATTTTCCACATATATCCGTGGTTTTTTTGCCACAGTTTTTCAACGATTTTCACACTACAATTTCTAGCGGTTTTATCACAGATTTCCCACAGAAAAATAAAAATTCCCCAAACAATTATGTGGGAATTTTGTGATTAATTCGTGGGAAACATGTGGCTAAATTCCGTGGTATTGGTATTATAATATATTTTCCGAACCTGTTTGAAACTTTTTTTTTTTCTTTTTTCTATAGATAATTTGATAAATTATTCATCTTGCTCTTGATTGGTAATTTTCTTGTATCAGGGGCATGTTCGTGTTTCTATAGATATACAAACGAACTATACAAGTTCTATAATAGTGGACGTTTATGTCCAGTTGCTATCCGAGACAGTGGGCAGTTTGAAAGATAGGATTGCTCAAGCGATTCATGTGCGTGCAAACAAACAAAAACTCATCAGTCCAAAAGCCGGTGATATGGAGGATAATTTATCTCTTGCACATTACAATGTTGGTGGCGATGATCATAGACTTTTTCTCTCAGTACAAGACCACGTTGCCCGTCTCTCGATGAAGTGTCCAAAAGACATAATAACTTAATTTTTGTGTCTTTGAACATGTTTTGGGGGGAAATTCAGTTTTCGGATGTTGTTTTGGAATCTTAAGCTATTGAGTTAGAGGATTATCCAACTTTTTTAGTTGGTTATTACTTACTAGTACATTGGTTTATTGAGTCATACGTATGTCCAACTCTTTGGGTGTTTAAGTAGTTACAACTTAGCAGGAGTGGCCATTATCATTTTGATAACCAATTTAATTTGAGTTGATTTTTTTATTTCTGAGCCCATTTGTTTCTATGTTAGACTATTGGTTGACCCATTTGTACAAACTGCCTAAGCTCTTGATATAAATAAGCAAAGTGGACATTTCAAAATTCAAATTGCCAACTTGGGTGAGTGCCGTATTAGAAAAGCACAATAAGGTAGTGAAACCGACTAGCAATATCATGGGATGAGGATATTCTCAAGTTGTTGAGACAATTTAAGTCAAGTTAGAGGATCCTAAACTAGGGGTGTAATCGAGCTGATCCAAGCCCGAGCTCGGCTCGAAAGATAAAGGTTGGCTCGAGCTCGGCTCGATTGCTCGTCAAACTTTAAACAACCAAGATTGAGCTCAGCTCGAGAAGGATTCGAGCAAAGCTCGAGCTTAGCTTGAAAAGCTCGAAATTATCTACCTATTATATAAAAAGAGGCATTTTATTACTGTAGAGCCCCATGAGACGACATGTAAGCAATTGTAACACTCTCAAAAACCGCCAGGTGTGTCACCAATCCAACGGGTTATGCATTATTTCCTTTTTACTTATAACCTCTTCACTCATTTCTTTCAAGACACATATTTTTTTACCTCATTTGAGTCATTTCTCTCACACATACTAACAAACGTGATTTTTTTTCTTTTGTAGATTTGTGCTAGATCACTCAAATAAATCACGTGTGGCTTTAAATCGGTAAGTACAAATGCAATTTTTGTTACACTTGTGGATGTTACAAGAATCAAATTTGCACTGGTAGCCAGAAAAGATATTGGAGATCCCTTATCGACTTCGACCACCGGCGACCGTTAGAACAGATCATGTCCCATCAAACATTCAAACATTCAAACCGAGATTGAGGAGACGTACATGAAGAACAGATCATGGTGTGTTAAAAAAGTATGATGTTATGGACTACGTTCTCATAAATTGTTGACTAACAATAACAAATATGACATATTTCATCTTTATTTTTCCTATTGGGATGGTTTTCCAAACAATAATTTTGTAATTTTTTTTGAACGAAATATTTTTGTAACTTACCAAAAGACTCTACACTTACAGGGGTTGTGCTTTGTAATACGAAGAATAATAGAGAACACATTCTTCGCAACTCTAACATATTTAAGACATTTTTTTTCATAATAACGAGGCTACGATCACAAAGTTGCACAACGAAGCTCCGTGCAACAAGACATGGTTTTTTCGACCCATTCATCATATGTTTTGTTTTCTGTAGAATAATGTGTGCAAAAACATGTACTTTTATTTCAAACTATATTTGCAGTCAAACCACGGCTACAATCATATGTTTTCATAATAATGAGGCTACACTTAATAAAACATGTCGTAAAATATAGTTTGCAGCCTCTTATGGCTTTACTTGAGCTTCTAACTTGATAATACAGGCTGTCATTATTTGTGCGTATGATTTCTTGTTTTGCAATATTATGTCTTTTGAGATCCAATGCCTTAAATGTTGGATTAGCTTCGACATCGAGATCAAGTAGGTTAGTTGCAGAGATCCCTTAAAAACAAAACATGAACCACGTTGGGCCGTGCTTAGCACGGCCTATAAGAATTACCTAGTATATATATAAAAAGTTCGAATCCATGCAACTAGTATTTGCAGCTAAACTGAGCTCGAACAAAATAGAAGATACACCATTCCATATCAAAATGAATTTCAAATTACAATGCCGAGTTGCTTGCTAACTTTACTAATCAAACAATGCTATTCAATATTGGACAAACTAGTATGCTTATTTCAAATTAAATGTTTAATTTTGATTTATCTTCACTTTAGTTAATGTATAATATTCAAACACTTGGTTCGCCTAGAGTTTTTATTCATCTATCATTAAATGTATTTTGGATCATATTCTAGAATGAAACTCTTCTCAAATCATTCTGAAATCAAACTAGAAAACTATTTGTATTTTTTATAGTCGAATTCACATGTTTCTATTAGCGTTGTGTCTTTTACATATGATCTTTGATCTAAATACAAAAAGTTAATAACTTACGATCCAAATAAGTCATCTGAGAATACAAGTGGAGAGTTTTGTAGCACTAATACAAGTATTAATCTCTTTCCCTTTAGACATTCGACACCATAAGTGTATAAGTTTAGAATATAGTTTCAACTTAACCTTTGATTATACATATTTCAGATAAATTTTCATACCAAAAAAAGAAATCAAAACATGAAATATCGTTAAAAACAAAGTTAAATAAACATTAAAAAATTATAACAGCACAATTTTTATAGCAAATTTAATCCTAATATCTTTAAATATTTTAGATTTTAGGTTCGTCTGCTAAAAAGTCGTAAACCATACTTAAAAAACATAAAATTCTTGCTTTCCACATTGATATAATCTTCAACAGCGTCATGCAACTTATGATAACATCAAAAACTTCACCTAGCAAAGAATAATATTAATAACAAACAAAAAAAATAAATATTGAAAATAATCTTTTTTATAAACAACACTACTAATTATCTTTTCACAATTATCGATTACTACGTAGATAATATAAGAAAAGTACTATATTCTATTTAAACGCCAATTATCGATTACTACGTAGATAATATATTATCTATATTTTCTCGATCAAAACTTTTTATCTTTTCACCATTATCGACCACATGGAAAAATTGGATGAGAAACATGGGCTTTACCATATTGATAGAATGTTAATATTACATGATAAAGGAGTATCGAGCATGGCTAAACAACTATGTATACATGAGGATAAAGTGCTGGTGGACTTAAAAGATCATGTCGAGGAAACGAAAAACATCGTGGAAACACTAACTAACTCGGAGTATCTGAAGCTGAGTTCGGAGAAGCAATCAAAAGACCAAGTCAACGAGATGTGTCTACGAGATCTTATAATGACTACATTACTGAATTGGCTATGCCTAGTTTGAATCATTGTAACCTTTTGTCTTGCATCTATGGCCTGCTTCTCTTCTCTAGCTTATTAAATTGTTGAATCATTGTATGATCAAAATCATCAACTTTATTCTACTGCCAGGTCCAGATTTTAAAATCGCGAGTCATATAAACTTGATCTACACATTCCGCGTTGCTATTGAGTGCACGTATCAGCATTGTGATCTTACCCCTTCTAATAATTCGCTAAGGATTGCTGTGTTTGCTTGAGGGTATGTTTATCACATATTTTCCTTTTTTTCTTTCTATTATTATATTTTGTCATTGTTTTAAAAATATAGCTTTGATTTTCCTTTGGGGAAGAAGAGGACGAGTTGATGTTGTAATAGACGGTCGCATTATGCATGTTCCGTCTCCATCTAACTACCTTTCTAGCGTGTTGAGGTATCACATAGTTTGTTTGCTTGGTCTCTTAATACATCGATTTTAATTTCTGTTTTCTTGGCTTATAATATTTTCTACATTTAATTTCAGTTACCTCAACATTTCTGCTTCAAGAGATTTAACGGAACTAGAGACACAAAAGCAAAAAGCAAGAAAGGAGCTGGCTAAAAATAAAAAAAAGTTATTAGAGCATAAAAGAATAACTGCTCATTTGTATGTCATGGCGATATGTCCTCCCCTACAGAAAATTTGGAATTAAAATTGAGCCGTCTATTAATTTCACACAGATCCATCAATGCCTGGCCACGATCACATCCACAAACACATGGTCGTCTGGTAAAGTTTGAAGGCCCTGTGCCAGATTTTTGAAACGGGACCTTAAACATCAAAGTTGAAGTACGTGTAAAAATAGTGAACTATAATTAGATTGTGCTTATGTTTTTATATCTATCAAACAACACATTCAATCTTCTTCAAGTTTAAATAAATCTTCTAGACTTCTAAGTATAGGTGTTGAGCTTTGAAAACATTGTATAATGATCCATAAAGTTTTAAATATTTTTTTATAAGATAAGATGTTATGTAGAACTTTTTAAAAAAAATATACCAACTGATATTTATGTGTAGTTCGAGTCAACTCGAAAACTGATTTGAATCCAAATTCGGTTTTTGGGTTGGTTTAATCAATTTGAATTCGGCCCGGTTTTCAATTTTTACCAAAAAATGTTTATACCGAATTAACGGAACTGAATAAATTGAAGAAGCTGATAACCGAACTGACGAACACAATATTTCAAATTGCCAACTTGGGTCAGGGTGTGAGCTACTGAGTTGTTGTCTAGTAAGGCTCCTCAAATCTCCAGCCCATTTGCTTCTATATTAGACTATTGACTGATCCATTTGTACAAACTTCCTAAGCCCATGATATAAATAAGCAAAATCGACCTTTCAAAATTCAAATTGCCAACTTGGGTGAGTGTCGACAACACTTCCGTATTAGCACACATCTCTCACCCAATATTACGTTGAAAATATCATACTTACTTAAATCACAACCACTTAATACAAAATGTTCAATACCTTAAAGAATGTTTTAAATAAATATTAAATTTCAAATTTTGGTGAGAGGATATTTGAGATTGCGCCAAATTCTAAGTCAATTTTGACTTTTTTAAAGTCTTTTTATTTTAACTTGACCTTAAATATATTTTTTCGTGTTATATAATACTTGATGAAAAGTATACCAATAAAAATGAATTTAAAACACAAGTCCATTTATATATTTTGCATCAAGTATTATATAACACGAAAAAAAATATTTAAGATCAAAGTTGAAATAAAAATACTTTGAAAAAGTCAAAATAGACTTATAATTTGGGACGGAGGAAGTATATTATTATGCATTAGTATTCCTAAATCGACTAAAAGACATGTCATTAGTAGTGATGTGCATAAAGTAGTCATGAATGTACGCACACTTCTTATGCGTACAGGGACACAGGGTGAAACCGATCGGTATGCCTCAAAGTGTGGCCGACTCCTTGATCATGGTTGAGTTTAGAGATCGATATGCTTGAAAAAAATTACTGTATTAATAGTTGCTAATAGTAGCATTTAGTAGGGTTTGTTAACGGTGATTGTTTGCTTTCAAAAAAACGTTTGGTTACATAACTAAACGCTAAAATTTAAACACTTCAATAAACTCGTCGCCGAACACATACTTCTTAACTTCTTATTTTTTTCGAACCTATTCAGCCTAACACCACTAAAATCAACAAAAACATAGTCAGTTTTTTCTATGTTTTAACAAGGAGGGGCTTGGATCGGTATTGAACCCCTTAAAAATTCTCTCAACCGAGAGGTCGAAAATTCGATCCTCACTCTTAAAGCTTAATGTAAAATACAAAGCCGGAGGGTCCTTTCTACCTTAATTAACTAGATAAATACTTAATGCAGCCTCTAAACACTACTTACATAAGGTAAGATTATCAAGCTCATATCTTAACCTCCCCAAACACCGGAACGGTGTGACGGCTAACAGAATACCATAACCCGTGGAAGACGGCAAACGAAATTGGGAGTTACTTTACTTTACTTTTAGTTTTTTCTATGTTTTATTTCCTACAATGTTTTTGGGTTCACAAAAATATATCATGAATAACAAAAACAAACAAAACAGAAAGGTGTATATTGCATCTTTCTGAAAACACAAAGGTGGTAACACAAAAATATTAAAGACACGTAACTACGTAAAATTATGAAAGTTGGTGTGAGATGTAACGTACCAAAAAGAAAAAAAATCAAAAGCAAAAGCATCAAGAAACAAATCTATTTACAACTTTTTTTATACGAATATAAACCCATCATTTCATTTCTGTTTCATTCTTTTGGGAAATATTTTATTTCTTATCCAAGAAAATTTCCAAATATCAAACCTTTCCATAATTATGCTCAAGGGTTTCTGGTATGATATGTTTTTTTTTTTTTTTTTTTTTTTTAAATATTGTAATATGAAAAGGATGTGATATGTTTTGGTGGGATTATTTGATATATGATTGACTATATATGATAAGTTTGTTGATTAAAGTGAGTTGATAATTGCTTGTTCTTGCTATATTTATGTGTTTAGATATTAAGAATAAGTTGATCACTATAAATAGTTTTTCATGATCATGGTTTTAAGGTTTCTCATGGGATTATGGAACATGTTAGATGCTAGATTTTGTTAGCCATTTATGTCGATTAGATAAACGAGATTAGACGTTTAACTACCTTATTAGAGGTCTAAGTTTTGCCTTTGTTTCAATATCAAGAGTATGTGTGGTGGTGGGCTCAACCGGACAAAAAGACGGAAAGCATGGTTAAGAAAATAAAATAAGTTAGTGGCGGAATTTCTGCCTAGTGCTAATTTCGTTGTTCGTTTAAGTATTATCTAGCAGTCGATAGTTGATGCTAGTTTCGAACCTGAAAACCATAGTCTTTATGCTTTTAAAGATTATCTCTCATTTTAGTTTATGCGGTATGCGTTCAACTTATATGCATGTCCACACGTGTAGGTCATGTTGGTCCCCGATAAGCTCATGTCATGTGGGGTCCACAGGATTAATCATGTCTAAGCTAGCGGCCACATGACAATAACTAATTGGATACTACTATGACTTGTACATATGGACATGCATATCAGTTGAATCCAAGAATTACTCATGAATTTGTTCTTATCGTAACATGGATTTTTTATGGATATGATGGCAGAGGTGTTCTTCGCTTGCTCTAGGCAGTTGTTGAGTCTCTACCCTTCTGAACCTGGCTAAAATGTCAGGTGAGTTGCATGTTATGTATTTTGCTCGTAATTACGCTTATAAGCTTATAATATGACATGTAAATGAGTAAATGTAATTTGGATATATATTCAGGCCTAGAAGGAAATGAGGCGTTTGATGAAATAAAAGAAATCAAGTCAGATCCTGAGAATTCCGAAGATGAGATTCGGCTATCAAGAATTAGATCCTTAAAGAAGAAGGCAATGAATGCTTCTAATAGACTCACTCACTCATTTAAAAGAAGACGAAAGAAGAAAGTTCAATGCAAAGTTCCTTCAATTCCCATAGAAGATGTACGTGATGCAAATGAGGAGAGAGTCGTCTCTGAATTACGGGAAAAGCTTCTTGAGAAGAACTTGTTGCCAGCTAGACATGATGACTATCATACCTTGTTAAGGCTAGTATTTTCTTTCATTAAGCATTATACTGTACGGACTAGTTATTTTTGCTTAAAAAGACAAAAATAACATCGGGATATATATCATTATTACTATCGTAGGTTCTTGAAGGCGAGGGATTTTGACATTGAAAAAACAATTCTCATGTGGGACGAAATGCTCAATTGGCGAAGAGAGTTTGGAGCAGATACAATATTGGAGGTAGTAATTGGTATTCATACAAGTTCATTATAGGGGTGTTTGGATCAACAAACTCTGCTTTCTATATCACAAAATCACTTTTTAGCACATATCCAAACACCCCAAAAGACTATTCCATGACGTCTTGCTTACATGTATTAATACAAACACGCAGGATTACAAATTTAATGAGCTGGAAGAAGTCTTGCAGCATTACCCTCAAGGGTATCATGGAGTTGATAGGGACGGTAGACCCATTTACATTGAAAGGCTTGGAACCGCATATCCAAGTAAACTCATGCAAATCACTTCAGTTGATCGCTACCTAAAATACCATGTCCAACAGTTTGAACAGGTTTTAAATGAGAAATTTCCTGCTTGTTCAATTGCTGCAAAGAAACAAATAGTTTCAACTACAACAATTTTGGATGTGCAAGGACTGGTATGTGAACCGAACCACGTGATAAAATACGTATGCAAATTACTTTTGTATGAAATAATTTAGTGTGAGGTGTAATATAATATACAGGGGTTAAAGAATTTCACTCCGACTGCTGCAAGTATTCTTGGAGCCGTGGCAAAAGTTGACAGTAACTACTACCCAGAGGTAAATCACTCTTATTTGTATAGCTTTTACTTTTATAAATCAGTAAAGGTGTTTGCGATAAGAACACGTGGATTTACCAGTAGACACTACATCAAATGTTCGTTGTCAATGCTAGCTCAACGTTCAAGAAATATCTATGGCCTGCTGCTCAAAAGTTCCTGGATGCAAAGACTATTCCAAAAATTCAGGTAAAACGGATGTGAATAGCCGGTTTCTATGTCGTTTTGTTTTCACTAATGCTGTGATGTTAATAGGTGTTGGAACCTAAATCGTTGGGAAAACTACTTGAAGCCGTAGACCCGAGGTTTGTTTGTCATCCTAAGTTCATCTGTGGGCAAATTGCATGAATAAGTAACCAACTTTGGTCTTGTAACTGTTTTGGGTAACCGTGATTGTTTTCACCCATAAAAGGCCCAAACTTTAAAAAGGTTTTTTCTAGGTTCATGTTCTAAGTTAAGCGGTTTCAGGCATCATGTTGACAACACATGAGCTCCGTGTTTTAAAAAGTCACCATGGTCAAAGTTTCCATAACATGGAGTGTTTGTAAGTTAGTTACGCAAAACAGAATTCAGACCAAACTTGTTGCGTTTTTATGTAAATTGCCCTTGATCATCTGTAGTATTTTCTGTCATAAGGTCATCTGATTTGTGATCAATGTTTTAGCCAATTGCCTGACTTCCTCGGTGGTTCATGCACGTGTTCTTCTGAGGGTGGCTGTCTTAGGTCTAATGTTGGTCCATGGAAAGACCCTGAAATTATGAAGGTATGCATTCTTTAGGGTAATAACGCATTTTTAACCTTCTTGATGTATGTTTCAAATTAAAAATAAAACATCCATGTAAAAGGTATAAAACGAGAGTTACATTTAGGGAAGGGACAAAATGGTAAAAAAAAACAATATTTTGGTGGTTTATGGAGAAAAGAGTGATGTACAAAATCACCTTCTTTTGGCGTATTAAGATTGTGTAGTTCGTGCTGTAGGTTGTAAATAATGCAGAAGCCACATTTGCACGGCGTATCACAAGAGTTTCTAGCGATCAACAAAACACTGAATCTTGTGTTCAAGTACAACCCGTGAAGGCAAGTATATCTAAGTCAAGTGCTAAAATATTGATCTCCGTTCAAAGTTATCATATGGTTTTGCACTGTCTTTTCAGGGTATAAGTTCTGCATCAACATTTGAATTGGATTCAGATGCTGATGACCCTTGTGTGGCTAGCCCAAATAGTTCTAATATTCCACAGTTGACATCGGTTAATGACAATGTAAGACTTAAGAAATTTCAGCAAGATAATAGTGCAGCATAAATTTATATACATGCATGTGAATTCATACTAGCTAATAAATGCAGGCTTTGGCATCTGATTCGCCCATTTACTACAGTTGTGATGAGGATGATGTTAGCCCACTTGATGAAGCTATTGCGTCTGATCAAAGGCTGCGAATTTCTCCAAGTCGGCCACAAACTTCTGATGCGGTTTTGCATATTTTACGAGGTACCTTTTAGGCATAATGCATGAAGAGGCCACCTAACTATTGACATTTTTTCATAGCCACCTGAATACGTATCTTGTTTATTGTGATCATGTTTGGTTTAGGTACCGCATGTATTCATTTGCTGAGCATCATTCTGGAAAAGGTCGTAAAGAGGAGCTTCAAATGTGTAACAAGACCAGTGGTCTTGTTAGCCACAAAACTGATAGCAATTATTTGCAGCCTACCATTTGGCACTAATGCAGTGACACCCATATCTCATACGGAACAGATTCTTCCGTGTTTGGAGCGAATAGAGAAACTTGAAAAGATGGTGGAAGAACTTAAAACAAAGCCTGCTCGACTTCCTGAAGAGAAAGAACAGATGTTGGAACAATCAATGGAAAGGATTAAGTCCGTAGAACTTGATCTTGATAAAACCAAGAAAGTAAGCTGCTTTTTACATCATTATAAACTAAGATTAGCAAA
Organism: Chrysanthemum lavandulifolium; assembly: GCA_022545495.1. NCBI lineage: Eukaryota > Viridiplantae > Streptophyta > Magnoliopsida > Asterales > Asteraceae > Chrysanthemum > Chrysanthemum lavandulifolium. The sequence goes on along the minus strand of CM040239.1, from coordinate 9,863,673 downwards.
ATGGGTGGGTTGGGTTATGGGTCATATTTTACGGGTCGGGTAACTTTGCAGGATGTTTTATGCGTTATAAATATGTCTTGTGTGACTTTTAACCCGTGTGACATGGTCTACCAGTTTCCTTTTAAAGCTGTTTCATATATTAGTCTTTCCCGTTAAGAGATAAATGAGTCAGAATTGCCTTATGAACTTTTGTCGATGATCGCTATTTCTTAAATTGACTTTAATTAAAACACAGGTACTGCATGCCACTATGGTTAGGCAACTTGAGATCTCAGAATTGATGGACAAACTGCAGCAAGTAAAATTTTGTGTAAGCTACTTTTTGTCATCTTATTTCAGGAATATAAAATAGATAAAGTAATTTGAATGACTGTCAGATATTCTTTATTAAGTATCATATCCTAGCTACAAAAATTTAGTCCATTTGACTTCAAAAGTCAGACTTGTACAGTAGTACGTTTTATATTTCACATTTTGTATTGTTAGAAGAAGTCTAAAAATCCTTATTTTTGTGTGTGTGCAGCGACGGACTATGTGTTAGAATCTTATGCGCAAGATAAAGAGGAGAGGTAAAGTTTACGACCGTGATGGCATTGCACTGCAATACCAAATTTACCCTTTTGTTCTGTGAGCATTATCCTGAAATCAGCATTGACCATTAAAGTCAACCAAGTTACTTTCCATATTCAAAACTAGTATTGGTTTTTATTACAATCCTCACATCCGAAAAATATTAACATTATATCCACAATACACTCAAAATAGCTGAAGGGAAGTGATACGCGCAGTAATAATTGTTGCAAGATCAAACTTAAGATTAGAAAGCTAGCCCATTAGACTTAAAAAGTCAAACCTTGACAACTTTCATGCATCAATGTGTATCTTGACATCTATAGCATTCTTGTATAATTGCGTCAGAATAAAATGAGTTGTTTTTGTTTGCAGTGGCAGTTGATTTCCTGGAATAAAGAAATCGGAAGAAATGCATCCTTACAAATATGATAGTCATGCATAGTGCAACAATGTAATTACCCTTTTTGGTGTTATCAGTTATGCTAGTTGTGTTTGACATCTGATAAGATAAACAATGGAAGGGCTTATGCTATGTCGACTGAATAAAGTTTCTTGAAATGAGATGTGAATACATAGTTTAAAAGATAGATTGTTTATTGAGGTTTGATTTAGAAGTTTCAAAATGGATGAGACGAGCAGGATACGGAATGGGTAATTTATATAGGAAGCAAAATGACCCGGGTAGGTATGGGTTGACATATCAACATAACTGTTTATTACTGTTTTACCGTAGCTGTTTTGGCGAATTTTTACTTGTTTGGCCAGTTAAGTAAGCAGGTTTCTTTAACGGAAAAAATAAACAAACGCAACATTATGTATATTGTGTATGTTATTTCATCTTACTTATTCGATATCAAACTTGTTGAACATGTAAAAGTGTTCATGACACGCAGCATTAGAAGGATTTGTAGGAGGAAATATACTCCTACAGATACATCTCAAGCCATATTACACGCCGAGAGTGATGATGCTTCAATTCATTACAAAAAGTAATGCTGCTATATAATCAGCATCATAACGAGCTCTGATCATCGATCTCATTCATCATGCATAAGCGCAATTGTGTTGGATAGAGACAGACTTGATGAATATAAGGCGAACTGTAACACATTTATTCAACTAGTGAAAAACATGCAAGAACTATACAATCTTACTAATGAAGTAGCAAAACAAAAACATAGGAAAATCAAAGTTTAATCTAGTTTGAGCAAATAAAATAGAAACCGGCCACTGATCATCAGCCTGCAGATTCATATCTCCGTAACATGTCATAATAGACAAGTACTTTCCACGATCTGCAAACCGAAGTGAGCCTTGCAGTGTCTTTGCATGGGGTGAAGAAGCTTGAGTATGTTGATAAACATATCGACTGGTACTCGTTGTATATCGTTGATGTGATCATCAGAAGGAGTTGCATGAAGTGAATTTCGACTAATGTAGACCCATGCACGAACCCTCGAGAACAGGCTTGGCATCGTTCGTTTGTGTTTGTTTGAGAGTAAGGCGGTGACCTGTGGTTAATATGGGTTAAAGTTTCTCACAAACTCAACATGCATTATGCAAATATTATGTGGGCTTTAGGCATGTTAGGTATAAGGCCATGTAATTTATAAAAACCTTATTAGTAATCAAAACACTGAAGATGCTACTAGAAAATAAATAAATAGTCAAGTCATAGTATAATCGAAACACTATAATTTAGAATCACGTTTTACAACAGCTAATTATCTGTTTTTAAAACGCATAATCTTATTTCAATAGGCAATCCTAAACACCCCTGAAATAGGTTAGAGATCTAGATATTTTCAAGTAACATTTGCAATGAAGATGCTACTAGAAAAGAAAAGAGAGACTTGTGACTTGCTTGGATATTTTCAAGAAAGATAGAAAAACAAAAGAAAACTTTAAAGACATAAAAAGTCAACATCAGAAGTAACCTTAAATATCTCTGAACTCACAAGACAGATATCTTTGACTCTTTGACAGTTTGTTTGACCAACAAACCCAAAACTTAAATTAGAAAGAGTAAATTGCAAAAAACGTCCTTGTAATAAGTCCATATTGCAAGTATAGTATTTACTTTTTCAAAAGTGCAAATGTCATTAATGTGAGAAACTAATGATGTAGATAAGTACCCACTTTCGAAAAACATATAAGCCCACTGGAGAGATTTTGTGGATAAAAGACCATAGGTTTGAGTCTTGATTCGTGCTCATTCCATTTGGTGTTCCTCTAAGTCAGAAGAGTTGCCGGAACTATTTTTTGTGGAATGGGTAATGACTAATGTTAAAAGACACTTGAAGTCAAGGTGTTCATACCGATCTACACTTTTTGCGGATTGATGTAGATAAATGAAATTACTAAAATGCCTCAAAGTGAAAGATATTGTCTCACTGAAGTCAAGTGCTTTCACTTTGAGGTAGGGCTGAGCACCGCAGGTTCAAAACCGAACCGGACCGATGAAACCGACCGAACCGACAAAAACCGAACCGGACCGACAGCCCGTCGGTTCGTTTCGGGTTCAGGTCCTACATGCTTTCGGTTTCGGGTCGGGTCGGTTCGGTTCGGTTCGGTCCGGTTCGACCAAAAACCGACAAAAACATGCCAAAATACACCTAGACCGACAAAACCGAACCGAACCGACGAAAAACCGAACCGAACCGACAACATTCGGTTCGGTTTCGGTTCACGTTTTACACGGTTTTCGGTCCTCGGTTTTGTCGGTTCGGTTCGGTTCGGGTCGGTTTATGACCGACGCTCAGCCCTACTTTGAGGTAGAGACGAAATCCGCACCAAAGATTTCTCACAGGGATACACTTGCACTTTCAAAAAGATAAAAACTGCGTCTGTAATTTGAACATACTACAAGGACTAATTTGCAATTTACTCACTTAAAAATTAAAAAAATAAATCCCCACCCTTTTAAGCCTCCTTGACTCAAAAAGCTAAGTTCTCATTTTCCAATTAAATATACAACACCTCCTAAACAAAAAAGTAAAAATTAAAAAAATGATTTTTCTAAGAAAAGGGTTTTCATAATTTTCACGCTACCCAATAAATAAAGAAAACAAAAGAAAACCTTCATTTTCATATCATCTTTCTTCTTATGATACCAAAAATTAAAATAAATCTACAGTCTTCTTATTACTGTCAAAATTATTTTCATTTGTTAAACAAGTTGAGCTCAGATTAAAAATGTCGGCCCCTTCTTATACTAGTCATCATTATCATCATGGCCCAAAACAACAACTACAACAACCTTAACATCAACTACTACCTTAACTGCTTACCCTTCTGCTGAGGCTTCTTATGAACAAATTACTCAAAACCCTCAATTCTTTTTTGATAAACTTCATTCTTTTCATTCCTTTTTTGGTACCAGCTTCAAGTGAGTCTACTTTCTTTTTTTCTGTTCTACTTTTCGTTTTTTTTCTTTTTTTTTTTGAGTTGACCCTTTTTGTGAATGGATGTTTTGGATTGAATGGTGTGATAAAGGTTTGATCTTTGAGGTTCTTTGTAGCTTAAGACTCATACCCTTTTCATTTTTTTCCTTTTTGTGTAGAATTAAGTTGACCCTTTATGCGAATAGATGTTTTGGATTGAATGGTGTGATAAAGGTTTGATCTTTAAGGGTTCTTTGTAGCTTAAGTACTCATACACTCCTTATTGTATAAGGAGGTGTTTGGATTAGCTAATTTTTTCGGCTTATGGGCTTATTTGAATTTGGAAAAGCTTGTAAGCTCGTTTTTCCGGCTTATTAAGCTGAACTTATCAAGCTCAAGTTGATAAGTTTGAAAGCCGAAAAAACGAGCTTATGAGCTTTTCCAAATTCAAATAAGTCCATAATGCCCCCTTAGTAAGTACTTTCTTAGTAATCCAAATGCCCCTTCAGCTCATTTTTGTGAATAGATGTTTTGGATTGAATGGTGTGATAAAGGTTTGATCTTTGAGGTTCTTTGTAGCTTAAGACTCATACCCATTTCATTTTTTTGGTGTAGAATTAAGTTGACCCTTTATGCGAATAGATGTTTTGGATTGAATGGTGTGATAAAGGTTTGATCTTTCAGGGCTCTTTGTAGCTTAAGTACTCATACACTCCTTATTGTATAAGGAGGTGTTTGGATTAGCTAATTTTTTCGGCTTATGGGCTTATTTGAATTTGGAAAAGCTTGTAAGCTCGTTTTTCCGGCTTATTAAGCTGAGCTTATCAAGCTCAAGTTGATAAGTTTGTAAGCCGAAAAACAAGCTTATGAGCTTTTCCAAATTCAAATAAGTCCATAAGCCGGAAAAATTAGCTAATCCAAATGCCCCCTTATACTCATCATTATCATCATGGCCCAAAAACAACTACTACTTCAACAACAACCTTAACATCAACTACTACCTTAACTGCTTACCCTTCAGCCGAGGCTTCTTATGAGCAAATTACTCAAAACCCTCAATTCTTTTTTGATAAACTTCATTCTTTTCATTCCTTTTTTGGTACCAGCTTCAAGTGAGTCTACTTTCTTTTTCTGTTCTACTTTTTATTTTTTTTTTTCAATTTTGTAAGTTGACCCTTTTGTGAATGGATGTTTTGGATAGAATGGTGTGATAAAGGTTTGATCTTTGAGGTTCTTTGTAGCTTAAGACTCATACCCATTTCATTTTTTGGTGTAGAATTAAGTTGACCCTTTATGCGAATAGATGTTTTGGATTGAATGGTGTTTGGATTAGCTAATTTTTTCGAGGGTGTTTGGATTAGCTTATGGGCTTATTTGAATTTGGAAAGCTTGTAAGCTCGTTTTCCGGCTTATTAAGTTGAGCTTATCAAGCGCAAGTTGATAAGTTTGTAAGCCAAAAACGAGCTTATGAGCTTTTCCAAATTCAAATAAGTCCATAATGCCCCTTAGTAAGTACTTTCTTAGTAATCCAAATGCCCTTCAGCTCATTTTTGTGAATAGACGTTTTGGATTGAATGGTGTGATAAAGTTTTGATCTTTAAGGGTTCTTTGCAGCTTAAGTACTCATACACTCATTATTGTCTACTTTCTTTTTATACCCTTTTCATATTGTGTAGAATTAAGTTGACCCTTTTTGTGAATAGATGTTTTGGATTGAATGGTGTGAAAAAGATTTGATCTTTGAGGGTTCTTTGTAGCTTAAGTACTCATACACTCCTTATTGTCTACTTTCTTTTTATACCCTTTTCATATTTTTTTGTGTAGAATTAAGTTGACCCTTTTTGTGAATAGATGTTTTGGATTGAATGGTGTGATAAAGGTTTGATCTTTGTGGGTTCTTTGTAGCTAACTAGCTATAATGGTTTAGTATGTAGGTTAAGGGGGTGTTTGGATTAGCTTTTTTTGGGGTTTATGGGCTTATTTGAATTTGGAAAAGCTCGTAAGCTCGTTTTTCCGGCTTATTAAACTGAGCTTAACAAGCTCAAGTTGACAAGTTTGTAATCCTTGTTGTCTACTTTCTTTTTAATTCTTGTATTTTTTCAATATTGTTTTAAGATTAAATTGACCCTTTTTGAGAATAGTTATGTTGCATTAGATGGTTTTAGATTAAGCCGGAAAAGTTAGCTAATCCAAATGCCCCCTTAGTAAGTACTTTCTTTTTCTGTTCACTTTTCATTTTTTTGTGTAGAATTAAGTTGACCCTTTTTTAGAATAGATGTTTTGGATTGAATGGTGTGATAAAGGTTTCATCTTTGGTGTTTCTTTGTAGCTAACTAGCTATAATGGTTTAGGGGGTGTTTGGATTAGCTTATTTTTTTCGGCTTATAGGCTTATTTGAATTTGGAAAAGCTCATAAGCTCGTTTTTCCGGCTTATTAAGCTGAGCTAATCAAGCTCAAGTTGATAAGTTAGTAAGCCGACAAAACGAGCTTATGAGCTTTTCCAAATTCAAATAAGTCCATGAGCCGGAAAAATTAGCTAATCCAAATGCCCCTTAAGTACTCATACGTTCTTTAGTGTCTGTTTTCTTTTTTAGTCTTTCATTTTTTCAATATTGTTTGAAATTAAGTTGACCCTTTTTGAGAATAGTTATGTTGCATTAGATGGTGTGAAAAGATTTGATCTTTGTGTGTGTAGGTTAAGGGGGTGTTTGAATTAGCTTACTTTTTCGGCTTATTTAAAGTTGGAAAAGCTCGTAAGCTCGTTTTTCTGGCGTATTAAGCTGAGCTTATCAAGCTCAAGTTGATAAGTTTGTAAGCCGAAAAAATGAGCTTATGAGCTTTTCCAAATGCAAATTTGCCCATAAGCCGAAAAAATAAGCTAATTCAAAGGCTCCCTAAGTCGTCATACATTAAATTAGGTTGACCCATCTTGACAATAGTTGTGTTTGATTTAATGATGTGTAATTTTTTTGATCTTTGAGGTTTCTTGTTAAGCTTTAATGGTTAAGTATGTGTCTGTGTATATGGCGATCTAAAGAAGCCTTAATTTGGGGAAATGTTAGCGTTAAAGTAGCCATTCTTTACTTGTAAAAACATAAAATGTTTTAGCCGATTCTAGGTACTGAGTTATTTGTTGTCTATCTTTGTTTTGATTTGACTTTAATTGTTTTCTGTTGCATTGGTACTAATTTTGTTTGAAATTAGTTTCCCTTTTTGACTATACTTGATTCTGATTGAATGGTGCGAAAAATATTTGATCTTTGATGTTTCTTTGCAGCTGTTATGATTGACTATATATGTGTTGTTTTGTGTGTGTTAGTGTGTGTGTGTTTGTTTAATGATCGGAGAAAGGCTTGTGATATGAGGATATGCTAGTGTGAAAGAAAACCTTAGGGTGCTTTTAGTTAAAGAAACCACAAAAGTTCTGTACAAAACAAGGAAAACATAAACGCGCTTAAATTGATCTTTTCGCCAAATGTTCTCCACAAACTAAAACTTTCTGTTTCCATAACCTATCAAAGAATAGTTAGAGAACACATTTTTTATGTTTTCCTTCTTCCACTATTCAATTTTTGTCAATGTTGTGAAAAAATTTGATCTTTGATCTTCTTTGTAGCTTTTATTGTCAACGTGTATCTGGTATGCTGGTTTCTCTGTGTGTGTATATTTGATGATATTGGGGGAAGGGGCCCTTCTATTATGGGAAATGTTCATTTTTAGAAGTTTTGAGAAACCAAATCGCTAGAATTTGGAACCATATATCAGATGATACATGTGAAGTTTAGACCATTATTAGGTCTGATTGCCGTAAATAGTACCAGATTGATTAGTGATGGTCTAGCTTGAACTGAATAGACGTATAAGTTTTAGGATGTATAAATTGTTAATTTTTCATCTCAATTATAGGTTATGAAACCCTTTGGGTTCATGGACTTCTTTGCCACTGGTTTGAGCTTGGCCATATAATGCAATTTATGTCACCTGCAAACCTAAAGTCGCAAGCTATGGCAATGAATTGGTATAGACGTATAACATCAAAATGTTGGTCCCTATGGAGTGATTTATCCAGTCTATACAAGTTTGTTTTCGCATTTTGAATGACCAGTATACTCTCTACATAGCTTCTATAATAGATAATCAGATCTCTATCTTTGCTGGTGTACTTAGGGTCCCTATCATTGGAGGTTCGTCTTTAGATCTACACCGTCTATTTATAGAGGTAACTTCACGAGGTGGCTTCGAAAAGGTATGATATTTGATCCTATACTATAGAATAAAAAGTATGCAAAGACTTGGCACTTCTGTTTCTTTATCATAATGGCATACATTTCGTGTACAGATTGTTAGTGACCGAAGATGGAGGGAAGTGATGGCTGTCTTCAAATTTGGGCCCACAATCACTAACGCGTCTTTTATCTTACGCAAGTCCTATTTATCCTTGCTCTATCATTTTGAGCAGGTTTATTTTTTCCGCAAGAAATCTCCCGCTGTCCTTTCAGCTGGTACGTCATCCCTCAACATGCTTTTCTCTTTATATATTATATCTATTTAGCATAAAAGTCTTATGACCTTGATACCCTTCCAACAGATTCTGCAAACAGGCTCTCTCATGGATCAGTGTCGGGTTCCGTCAAGAATCTGTTATCTGGTTAGGTTACTGTGTACTTTGTATATTTGCTTCATCCGGTGAAAATTGCTATGTGCTATCCTAACGTTTATTTTATAAAAACGATTTACACTGGGATATGAGAAAAAGAGACTTTATTAAAACGAAGGATTTTTTTTATGTGGTGCAGCAAGGCAAAAGGTTGAGGTTGGTGGACAAGTGACTGGAACCATTGATAACCGATTTGAGCAAGGTTATTTAGTTACTGTGGATTTGGGGAACGAGAAGCTGTCCGGTTTTCTATATCATCTGCCATCTGATGCTTCAGCGCCTTCTCATGGAACCCAAAATATGTATCAGCTTGCTTTAAGGGAACCGTCCCCACCTGAACAAGACTCAAGTGGGTATAATGTATTTTACTCTGAGCACTATGACAGATTAAAACCGTTGTATCATGGCCAGGAGGATGTCATACGCAAAAGAATTCAAGTTTTATGGGACACTCTCACACAAGAGGAACAACAGGTAAATGCCGACCATTGTATTTGCGACTTTTGGTCATAATTCTGTTTACGTTCAACCCAACTTTGATACCCCAAAAAAACTATTAACGTTCCAATATTTGTTTTGTGGGGGTGTTTGGGATAACCTATTTATAAGAGCCTATCACCTCCACGATGGTTTTAAAAAGAGCTTATTTTCAGGGAATATGTTGGTACACCACAACATGTTTGGATACTCGAAACAAGTTACTGTATTTTGGAAATGCTTTAAGCTGATACTCTTCAAATTAGCTTTACCCAAACACCCAAAAATAGATAACATTTTGTCAGAAATAAGATAATCTTAAATTTAACCACACAAGTTAAAGTCAACATGGCTAAAGTTACTCATATGCGCCCTATGTCACCATTTTGATTGCGCAGCAGGCCAAATTACCTTATATTGAATTTTTTGCAATTTTGTTATCTTAAGTAAAAACTTTGGCAACTTTTATTATCGTTTTCTATCCTAAACTAAATGCTTAACTAACAAAAATTTGACTAAAGTGGACTTATTTGACTAAACTAAAACAAAAATTTTACTAAAGTGGACTTACTTTCGGTATGCATTTACTCGTTTTTAAGAAACCTTTTTCATGTTTCTTGAAGCTAATTTTGGCGTTACTGTTTTTGTTGTTGTAGATGTATCAGGAAAAGTGCTCGAGAGACAAGGAAAGATAGATTGTTTAATTCTTTGAAACTCAATAGACTCGTGTTGCATCTAGTTAGTGCGTTTAGGTTTGTGGGCAATCTTCTTCTCCTCGTCTCTATTTGTAGACTCTTGGTTTGTTGTTGTACTTTACCTTTAATTTGCCCCTTGTTGTAGTTTAGCATCAATGGATATATAAAGTTTTCTCTTTTAGTCATTTCATGCGTTTTTCGCTCAACTTTATAATGTTTCAGCTCAACTTCTTGGCACAAAGGGTGCGGTTTACACTTATAGTGTTGGGGTTCACCGGTGACTGAGCTGACTCACTCTCGTCTTGGAGTCAAATAAGTCGGGTTTGACTTGCATTTTTGGACCATGACTCCAGGAAAATAGGCTTGACTGAATGCCATTTTTGAAACAAAGACCATTTTCTTGGTCTTTTTCACTTCAATTCGCTATAGTGAAAATTCAGTCAAATTTTTTGAAAATTTGAAACTTAGACCACGGATTTTTTATCAAAAAAAATCTTTGATCAAAAGTCCTTTTACCCACTTAAGAGCATCCACATCGCTAAACACTGATAAAGACTTTTTTGTGCTTTTTAAGTGTAAGAACATAAGAGTAAAGATATGATTTTTTTTTTTTTTACACAAATGGTTATCCTCGACCGTGCTTTTAGGAGAAAATGTTTATCCTCGCCGCGGTGGTCGACTCCGATCTTTCGACCCTAGACTTAAGATAAAAGGTTTTTTTAACAAATGTATCTCCGTGCTTTTTAGAAGAAAATGGTTGACCCCATCGACTTCGTTTTTTGGTTGAACTGTTTTGAAACCGGTTTGAAATTGAACCGCCCAAAATGAACAGGTTTTCCGAGGCTTGAGAATTCAATTTGACCCACCGAATTTCATGTGATCTGAGTCGATCCAGTGCTATAAAGTCGGTCGTGTTTGGGGTTTTTCTTTCCTTTATATTTTAGAAAATGTATATGATAAGTTTGGATTGAATGTGATGATTGATAATGTTGTTTTTAAGTTTAAAACTTGTATCGTCGTTAAATTATATGTGTTTGGTATAAGATAGCATGGAGTATATGTTATATAAACCTAAATATGAATGGAATTGAGCTTTTTATGCTTTATGTATATTTGGTATTAAAAATTAAAGGTTTTATAGGTGTTTAGCCATTCCTATTGTAATATGCTTAAATTCCGCATTGGGAAAGTTAGAACTTTTGGAAAGCTTATGAAAGAGGATACCTACTAGTGAAGAAACAAAGCTTTGGCCACGAAGAATGTTTAAGAACTACAAGAATCGATAGGAAGCTAAATGGAACAATGAGTGCCCATATTATGAAGGATACCTATCACTCATGTTGTTTCTTGTATTGATGTCCGTGACAACAGTTGATGCTGTTTTTCTTGTGTTGTTTATCTTGTTTTTGAGCTAATATATTTTGTTGCGGTACGTCACTACTAGTTAAAAAAAAAAAAAAAAAAAAAAAAAAAAGACTTATGTTTTTGATACTCCGTTTAAAATGATTGTAATATAATTTTTTTTATTTTCTATTTTTGTAATTCTACTTTTAGTGGGACAATTTTTGTAATATTTTATGATTCATTTATATAATGGACGGTATTATTTTATTCAATGAACCTGCGTTAAAAAAGGTCTCTCATTGGTTCATCTATTAAAAAGTTTAAAATTATTATATATATATATATCCAAAAGTTAAGAAAATAAATTACAAAATAACCCTTAAACTTTTTATTATTTACAATTTTTTATACAACAAACTTTATTTATCGTGAGTTAATAGATCTTGTGATTTTTGAATAAAAAATATCTCTAAATATCTCTCGATAACGAACAAAACGAAGCTAATATTAATATATTTTGACATACATATGATTTTGTAAAAATTGTTGAAGTTTAATGTCTATGTATAGTTTTTAAATAAAAAAAACTTTCAAAATGCACCCTTAACCTATTAAATAACTTTAAAATTCTCATATTTTCTTTTAAACTACAGAGACCAATGACGTCCAGTTTTATGAAAAGTCTCATAAATAAATTTGTCCAAACATTAAATTTATGGATGTGCATTTCTGCTATCGAACACAATCATACGATGCGTAACAATATAGATAAAACTACGACACCTACGCCCCGCAGCAACGCGCGGGCACCAACTCACTCGTTTTATTCATTAAACTCATCGAAAAGCTGCATACATGCAACGGACACGTGTTAAAAGGGTCGGGAGATCGCATGGTCAATCATGAGTATTTGAGAATGAGGGGTTTTTTTTTAAGCAAGTAATGAAACTAATGGGCTTAATCCGTCCATTTCTGGAATTTCCTCAAAACAAAATCACATGATGTTTTAAAGAGTGTAAAAAGTAGACTGTTTTGTTTGAGCTGACAACAAACAACGGTACTATATTTTATCACTTTCATTTGTTTCTTTCTTGGATTACCTTCAAATGTTGTTATCATGACTATGTTGTTTCAAATGTTGTTATCTTGACCGGTAATATTTGTGGTCAGGGACAGAGCCAGGGTGTCCCGGGGGATACCTATGCATCGATTTTTTCAATCATCTTAAATGATTCGTTTTAAGTCATATTTAATTAGCTTTAAACTATATTATATTACGATTAAAAGAAATTTGTGCTTATTTTGTTCTTCGTCCTTGCTTTGGTATTTAGCTCTTCGGCTTTTAAGCTCATTTTTTGTTTCCATTTTAAGTATTGAAAAATAGGCTTAAGAAATAAAAGCAGCTAATAAGCCCGAAAATAAGGTAAAATATAAACACCCCCTTAGTTGTAGCTAGAATTTAGGTCCAAATCAGGCGATTATCAGTTTGCACATAGTCATTGTGTTTTTTTAGCTTTGTTAGAATTGAGCAGATTTAAGATGATTTTTCATTTTGGGATTGCTTATATGCTTTTATTTCATAAGCCTATTTTGGGGTTCTGCCTTATTTTCTAGCTTTTGTGCTTATATTCCATTGTTAAGTCATAATAATAAGCTCATAAATTAAAAAATAAGTCGGGAGAAATGAGCGTATAAAATAAGTCATAATAAGCTTATAAATTATAAGGCGAAGGGCTTGTGGGGGGCTTATGGGGCTTGGGCTTTTAAAACAAGTCGGCTTATAAAATAAGTCTCGTTTGTCATGTGGGCTTATGAAATACATAAGCCCCTAAAAAGAGCTTAAAACTTTAGCCCCATAAAAGGGGCTAAAAACTTTAGCCTGGGGCTTTTGAACAATAAATTACTTATTTACCCACAAAAATATCTAACATAATACAAAAGCTCATTTAATTATGTCCTTTTTAGTAATTTTGCAATAATAAGCCTAAGCTTAAGCCCATTGCGCCAAACATACCTGAAATATAAGCATAGTCAAATAAGCTCATAAGCCCTCAAATAAGCTTAAACAAAAGCAATAACTAACGCCCTGAAGCCGTAACTCGAATTTAGACCTCAAATAAGGTGCTTTCTAGCCTTTTTACATGCTCGTTGTATTTTCAGGTTGTGCTAGAACTATTACATTAGTGCATTTTCTAGTTAGTTTCTTAGTTTCTGCATCGTGTAGTTAGGTTTCACTATAGCGAAATTTTGCCCCAAAATAAGCAGATAAGCAAAAGCAGTTTTGTATGATCCAAAGTTCCAAACAAACTGCTTATCTGCTTGTTATAAGCAATCCCAAACACCCTCTTAGGTTTTTTTAGGAACTTTTATCTTAAAACAATTTTACTTACAAATGGAAGTTGTAGGTCTCAAATAAGGGAACTAATCGTTTTTTCATTTTCATTCAGTGAACTGTTAAACAGGATTGCTAAAATGGCGTCGAGATTGTCAAGTTCTTCAGTCAGTCTCGAAACAAAGCTGACGAAAGTTGGGGAGAAGCTGTTACATCTGCCGTCTTCAACGGAAGAGATTATCAAATGTCTTGTGGTTAGTGTTTCCTTATTGTCCATATAGTTTTGTTTCTATACTCGTATTTGTTGCTACTGTTAACAAATTGTAACTCGCTTTTATTATCTTGTAATAGCGAACAGAGGATATTCTATCCAGGTTACCACAATCGGCATCCATATCGATGATTAAACCACTGCATCCAGTGATTAAGGCACTGATTGCTGTAGACTTAGTGAGACATTCTAATATGGTTGTGAAAATCTCTGCTGCTTGTTGTATCTGTGAGATCATGAGAATTATGGCACTCGATACACCCTACGACGACAACCAGATGAAGGTATGGTATGGTTCGGTTTAAGTTGCGGAGAATTTTTTGAATATAATGTAAGTAACTGCGTTTTCCTTTGTCGTTGGTGATCAGGAGTTTTTTGAACTGGTAGTGACGGCGTTCGAGAAAGTATCTTCTTCATCTGGTGGATGCTATACTAAAATGATCAAGGTTCTCAAAGCATTAAGCAGTGGTAAATTTGTGGTGATGATGTCTGACCTGCAGCTGGAGGGACTAATTGTTCGACTATTTAAACGGTTTTTAACTGTTGCTGAGTAAGAACTGGATTTCTTTTCTAAACGTTAAAGTTGTTCTACTTGCACTTCTGGTTTAGCAAAATGTGACCATTTTTGTGCTAAAATACTCGCTGCTATCAATTTCAATGTGCTGTCATCTTTTGTAACTAGAGCACTGAAATGATATCAAAATGGAACTGTCATTTAGTGGATTAGTTTTAAGGTCGTCTGAGTTTGTTTTTTTCTTCTGTTTTTAAGCTCGAGTTCAGCTGCTGTTGTATCCAAGATGGAGAAAATTATGACTATGATCATAAAGGAAAGTAAGGAGTTCCCGCATGAGCTTGTAAATCTTCTAGCTATGAACGGCAAAAGCAATAAGGAGGTAATTATAATTTTGCTAGGTTCTTCATTCATCCCTAATTACATGCTATACTGAAGTGTTGATCCTCTTGCAGATTACTTCACCTGTTTGTACACAACTAGCGAAGAAACTTCTTAAGACATATGCTGATCATATCCCCGAAACGGTACCGGATAGCTCTTAATTATTAGATTTAAATACGTGACTAATTTTATGACTACACTTGTTTGTCAATAATTTACTGATGTACGAATTAGGCGCACTCTTAAAAAAGTTTGAGCGCCCTCATGATGGCAGTATCTGTTTGTAGCTGTGTATCTAAAAAACGACATTATAGTGTTCATACCTATGCTCATACTTCAATATATATGGTGCAGACTGTAAGGCGTTGTCTACATTCTGAAAGTGAAAAGAAATCCCTTGCAATTGTTGAGACACCAATGCAATCAAATCCTGTAACAACGGTGAATGGAAAACGCAAGAAACAGGTAATACCATTTGTTTCTGAAAACGATTCTAGCTGGAGGTGGCAAAATGGGACGACCAGCGTCACTTTGTATTTTTTTTATTTGCAGTATAACCCGTTTTAATTTTTTACCCATTTGACCCATTAAAGGCACAATATAACCCGAAACGACCCGTTTACCCATAAATGGCTCCAACATGCCACCTCTAGTTCTTATCCTCCTTTGAAATTAAACATGAACAACTCTTCATTCCAGTCCGGCCACTAATCAAATTCTGGATTATAAAAATGTATACACTATTCAGATTCAGTCCGCTGAGCATGGTGAAAATTTAGTGGGGAGCAGGATAAAAGTGTGGTGGCCTGAAGATAATACGTAAGTATTATAAAATATTACCGAGATTCATGAACTTTGTAACTAGTTTAATGTGAACGTCTTTTGCTGCAGTTATTATGAAGGAACTGTGAAATCCTTTCAATCTCGTTATAAGAAGCACAAGGTTTGATGTTACAAATATAATCTCCAAGGTGTCATCTAGCATATTCTATATACTTCGTGTGTAACATGTGCTGATATATCTTCTTAGGTATGGTATGATGACGGTGATAAAGAACTCATAGACCTCAAGACGCAAAAGTGGGAGTTGGTTGAAGACGTGTTGCCTATGTTGGATTGTGTACATATCTCCTTACCTTTCTATATACTAAACTAAACTACGTTATATGTTCCTACTATTTATATTAGAAACGGCAATGTCCTATTGGTCATAACCGGGTGAAATTGGGCTTTCTCTTGTTAGTCTTTTGGCTTGTAAGGACTAAACAACCTATCCAAACGAGCTAGATAAAATTAAGTGTCCAAAGTTTTTCTCAACAAGTTGGGCCGGATCGGATTGTGTGAGCGTTTGTCTATTTTCTCAAATTTCGTATAACTAAAATGTTAAATGCGATTACGAAAAGTATACTAAGAAAAAATAATCTGTGTATATTGTAATTTAACAATACAGGGCAGTTAAGCATTACATTGTATAAATTGTTACTACGAGGAAATGGATCATCTAACGTGTCAATCCAACTCGCTTGACCTGTTTATCACCACCCCTTCTCAGAATGATATCATCTTCTTAATGCCGCTATAAGCTACAGATAGAAGGTAAGTACCATGGTAACTGACCCAATGCTATGGTACTTGCCTTTTATCAGCAGTTATTGTTTATGTTAATTAAAACAACCCACTTGACCCGTTAGACCCCTTTTCATTTTTGACAATTTTAAAAGCTTACCTATGTGACCCGTTTCAGGTAATGTATTACCAAAATGAACTAATCTTCATTTTAATTATACTAATAGTATCCCGGATCATACAACTCTTGATCCAGGCTCAATCTGCTGATCATGGTGAAAATTTGGTCGGGAGCAGGATTAAAGTTTGGTGGCCAGCAGATGAAGAGTAAGTTCCATATCATTTTGTAAGATCCATGAATCTTTGTGGCTCTTTTAATGTGAACATCTTGTTTGTGCAGGTATTACGTTGTGCTATCCTTTGGAGTTGTGCAAACATTTGCTCCAAGTTGTTGATTAGCCTTTGACTCTAAATGCATGCTGAGAGCTTTGCACAAGAAATCATAGACCTGCTGAAGTTGGTTGACAAACTTCTGTATTTGCTCTTTTACATCTATTACAAGGTGTTGATTAACAGTTTGTATATATACTTTGTATGCTGAGTTAGCTTTGTCGTATATCCTTTTAGGTATTGTTAGATGATGGCTTTGAAGAAATCATAGACCTCAAGCTGAAACGATGGATGGTTGAAATTTTGTCTGCTATACCGGATTCTTCTGTATGTATCTCTCCTCCTCTCCTTTTACATTGAAACCTCTTTTACCGCGTGATCTATTACAAGACCCGTTCAATTTGCCACCTCTAATATGTATTTATTCGCACAGCTGGTACAGGCAGTGCCTAGAGATGTTTCATCAGATCAGTCTGGCATAATATGTGCCCAAGGCTACAAGGTAAAGAACGTCAACGCACCAATCCTTGAAGCCATTTTAAAGAAACACGGTGACATTGGAGCAACCTGTGTGTTCCCGGATGCTGCTTTGAGAACATCTTTACTTGACGCTGTTTGTGAAATTGTTGGGCGGATTGAAACCAATGATGTTACTAACATCATTTCTCAGATAGAAGAAATAGAGAGCCAATTGTCAGCTGCAGAGGCTGCCAAAATTAATGTCTCGTGGCTTCGAGCTTCCCTGAACGCCATTCATAAAAGGAACGAGGCTGGAAAAAAAGGTAACTTTGCATAGGGAAGTGCAAAAAAACACCATTTTGGTTAAAAGGGCGGCAAGAACTGATCTGAATGAGAGACATGCCAATCTTGTGGCCGCACAAAATCAGTTTGCAGAGGCCAAAAGATGTCTGGAAGTACTCGATCTTGTAGAGAAGAAGGTAAACAACAATGTCTTGGAATCTGAGGCAGAAAAGGACCTGTGGGCAGGACACCCAATCATATAGGCTTATTAGATCATGCTAGATTTGTAATTATTAGAATACTGAGAGGGTCTCACTATTTCTTCAGAAAGAAATACCTAATGAACGTGAAGACCCCTTTTTGAAAAACGGCTTAAGGTTTATGTATATAACACGTTACTAAAATACTTTGGAGCTGAGATCAGTTAAGGTAAATATGAACTCAAATCTTAGTTGTGGTTACCGTCCTATTTGGAATTCTTTTGTCCTTTGAAAAGATAACGTTTTGTTTTTTTGTGTGTGCTTGGAATCCAAATGCTTGTGTACTAGATTGTGTGAACGCTCGGGATATTTGGCATAGGTTCTCTAGTCGTGGCGGATTTGAAATGTTTTTTATTTTCTTTTTTTTATATAATGGTTCTCTTATTGGTTTGGAGCATATCAAACTGGGAGCATTTTAGGCAGATGCATTTTTTTTTTTTTTTTTAATATTTCATGGGGTTAGATACATCACTCATCACTGTAGCATGGATGATGTGAATATGGTGCAACAAAGTTGTTCATTCTAAGTTCAGATTTGGCTACTTTGGGTTTGCAGGAAAAATCTTGTGTTTTTTTATTTAATCTGGATGTGCTAGTTTGTAGGGGGTTTCATCGGTTTGGTTCTCGGGTTACTTGGTTTTTTCGGTTCGGGGTGTACGGGTGGAATTTTTTGCAGGTGTAACTGAAAACCAAACTGAATTTAAATTGGATCAAACCGAACCAAAAATTGAATTTAAATTCGGTTCGGTTTTTGGGTTGGCCAAGAAACCCGAATTACATAATTTATAAACTTTTTTCTTTTGATTATTTAGATTTCTAGCACAAAATGTATTAAAAAAAAAAAAAAAAAAAAAAAAAATCTTAGACAATAGATACTCAAATATATTGTGAAAGAGGTAAATCACTAATAAAGGAAAAGACTTGCAAGATTAAAATATATATATATATATATTTATACTAGAAAAATACTTTAATGGTTTGTTACGTACATAAATATATAAAAAGTATATGTTTATTTGAATTCTGTTTTCGGTTTGGTTTGGTTTGGTTTATGTTTTGGCAAACCGAACACCTAATATCTAATTCGATTTGGTACGGTTTTAACATATTCGGTTCGGTCGCAATGCAAATTTTAGTTTTGGTTTGGTTCGGTTTTGGGTTCATGTGGTTAATACAAGAATTGTGAACACCCCTAAGCTTTTTGGATCCAATCTTGTGCTACAGGTAGTTTTAAAGTTTGGCCCACTAATCAAGTTTTAGTTGCCCTGCTTGTTTGGCCCATGTTTTTCTTTGGGCTTTTCAAATAGGTCATATATTTAGAAATCAATGTGAACGTACAAAATAGTTAGTTATTTCAATTTTCTTAGGCCAAATGTGATCAAAATCTAAATTAAAATGCTGATGTATAATGCTACAAGTTGTACAAAATAGTTTACATGAAGTTATAGAACCAAAAAGACATGTCATGACAACATCTAAAAGTGATAAACGTGATAAAAAAAAAAAAAAAAAAAAAAAAAAAAAAAAAAGTAAGTTATTATTTTTTTTTTTGAAAGGCAAAAAAAAAAGTAAGTTATAGTCTTATATTTTATAGCTACTTATGGATATGAAAATGCAAAGGAATATGGAATTGTTAGAAATGATTTCTTAAGTGACACTTAAATGAAAATTGAGGTGTGTATTTGCCTATCACATAGGTTTTGATGTGGGAATACATGAAAAATGTTGTGTGTTGATCAACGGTTCTAGGATAAACCTCATATGGATGATCAACGGTTGTGTGTTGATCAGACAAGGATGACAGGTGTCATTCCTTTCTTGGGTTAGCACGCTTCATACATAATATGCCTGCTCCATATTATGGTCGTGTGCTTCTACTATCACGTATCACGTATCATATCCTAACTGTTAGATGTGCGCGTGCATGAACGCAGCCTGAGAGGTCTTCCCATGCCATTGTGGCTTGAGAGTGTATTGGATTGTGTTTATGCAAGTGTTGATAATGAGCCTGGTTTTTAAAAATCTTTCTATTATATTGGTTCATTCTTATGCTCATGTGTTTTTCGCTCAGCTTTATATGCGTTTCCACAAAGGGTGATATAGTCGGGTTTGAGTCGATATGGTTTGGACCATGACTCCAGGAAAATAGGCTTGACTGAAGGCCATTTTGGAAACATAGACCATTTTCTTGGTCTCTTTCACTTCAATTCGTCATAGAGAAAATTAAGTCAAATTTTTTGAAAATTTGAAACATAGATTGCCAGACTTTTGGTCAAAGAATTTATTATTTTTGGTTCTTCCATGTTGACACTAATCATTTTTGGAGTAGCAATAACCTATCTTGAAACTAAGTAGTCTTCATGGCGTTCAAAGATTTGATTCTTCCATGTTGTAAATCATGCTTAATTTTTTATACGTCTTAAAATTAAAAGTGAGGTGACTTCGTATATTATAAGTAGTATAGATATAGATAGGTGAAGTTGATAAAAGAATAATCCCATGTCACATGATACCGAAGGTTTTGTACGTAACGCTTTTTATGGTTTAACAAAAACCAAATGCAATTTCTTGATCACTCTCATCACATGACAAACCTTAAAAATGTCTTTTGATTTTTTGCTTTTATTTTTTTATCACAAGAAAACAAAAAACCTTTCATATATTCGGAAGTTGTTTCAAAAATAACCTCTCTCTTTTTTTAGTGTATATTTCTTCACATGAAAAACTGGAAGGTATTTATACATGGTACTTTCTAAAAGTGCGCCATTTACTTTTATTTTATCAAGCTTTTAACTTTTTAAGTATGCTAATTACACTTAAAAAAACATATAGACTTAGGGTATGTTTGGCAAAAATAGATTGTCTTTGGTCTTTGTTCTTTGATCTTGATCTTGATGTTGTTCTTTGTTCTTAAAAAAATTATAAAATAGATTATTTTCATGTTTCATGAAAGAACCTTTTATTTTCGGAGATTATGAGATTATTTTTTATAATCTTTATAAGTTATGTTCAAACAAAGATTATTTTTAAGTAAACTTATTTTTGAAAAATAAGCATAATTTCTTCATAATATTGTGTGTCAAACTATACTAAATGAGTTAAAATTATCCTACAAAAGTTAATGGCAACTATACTAAATGAGGCTTTTGTAACTTCTTACTATTAACCCCCGAATACCAAAAGACTAAACTCATAACTCGATCATGTCAATGTTCAATGTAATTAAGGAATGCAAGAAAAAGAAACCAAAAGTACAAGGAATTATTAACTTGTCCCAATAATTTGTACTTGTGACAATAATGAAATTGTTATGAAGTTATGCGGGTTTTTTGTGTGACGAAAAATAACGATATTTGATGTTTATCAATTTGAAATGTGGTTTGTACGTTTTAGTTATTATTTAAGTTGATTAGAAATTTTAAAAATTTGCTTGCGAAAATTGGTCAGTAAATTTGGAAAAACAGCTTCATGCTGCATTTTAAAAACTACGACACCTTTATTGACCACATGTGGTCACTATAGGTCGTCAGTTATGGATGTAGTCAAATAGTCAACAGACCTTTAACGATATGTACTCGCTATAAGTCGATGTTTAAAGTTTTGATCAATCAATGGATTTTTAGCGACCACATGTCGTCCCTAAAATTCATCTCTATAGGTTTTTGGTCAATAAGTCAATGATATTTCCGTTGCTATAGGTTTTGTCATGAAAGAGTCAAAACGTTAAAAGTCAAAAGTCAAAAAAATAAAGACCACAACATGGTAGCTAAATGTAAAATTCATGGTCGCTAAACTTCCAGCGACGGATCTACGGAGACGGAATTTATTAAGAGCACATGTGATCGCTAAAAGTAGAAAATGTAGTAGTGTAATTTTATGAGCAAAATAAGTTAAAACAAACACCGGCCCTTAAGTAAAATTAGTAGCGTACGCGCGTGGCAGCGGCGGATACCCTAAAATAAATGTTAACGACGCCAAATATTTAGTAATGTGTCCGCATGTCCGTCACGGGTAAATAATCAGTAACGATATTTTATAAAGTGCAACAATTGAATAACATACATTAATTGTTTTTTATGTTTAATTAGATTGTACAGTGTGGTTAAACAGTACTATATTTTGACAAACTAGTTAATTAAATTATGTATTAATTGAATGTGTTGAATAATGTTTTTTTAGTTTTATTTGTACTTTAAATACTTGTAAATTATTTTCTTTTATTTGTATTTGTTAAAAAATCTATTTTAAAAGTATTAAAAAATTAATAGGAACGAATGTTTTAAAAGAGAAAAGTTCGTTATAAAACTCGTATTTGTAATAGAGCCAATGAGCCGTCTTACCCACTCATTTATTTTATTAAAATATATTCACTCTTTTTAAAATTAAATATCTCACAAACCGTTAATCGTTACGAAAAAAAATCATACATCGACGAATTAAATTATCTTTCTATAGATGTGCGTTGTTATATCTTTCGACGAACTTTTTTAAAACATTTCGTCAGGAAAAATCACATGTTATTTGTAAAATCACATGTGATTTGTTAAAATCATGTGATTTGATTTTCACGAATCACGTGTGATTTTAAAAATCACGTGTGATTTTTCCGGCAAAATTTAAAAAAAAAAATCGTCGAAAGTATATGACAATCGTATTTAGAAAGATAATTTAATCTCGTCACGATATGCGTTTTTTAGAAAGATTTACCGTTTGCAAGATATGTTGTTTTAAAAAAAATGTGAAAAATTATTTTTTATTAATTTATATAAAAAAAAAATGGATGGCTATAATTGATTCATTGGTTCTATGACAAATATGAGTTATATATGGATTTCAACTCATGTGTTAAATGATTTATAAGTAGTTTTAATTTACATTAGATTAAGATCAAACATAAATTTGGCGTGTAAAAGAAGGTGCTTATTGAAATTAATTAATTAGCTAAGACGATTAATTAAGACATTAATAAGGAAGAGCAAGAGTGCACGAGGTATATGCCTGGTCTACAGCAAAATATAAGGACAAGTTATTAATAAAGTTATTTAATCCTAGACGTGTGATCGAATTAATATGACCTCACTTTTATGGTGATGATCTTCTAAACTAAATAAGATAAGCATGAAGAAAATTTTTAAAATTCAAACATTTGTTTTGGGTTGGTGATATATTTTAGATAATTTTAAATAAATTTAAGACCTTATACTGGAAATTTGACTTTTCCTAGATTAATTTTGACCAAAAATAGGAAAGTATCAATTACAAAAATATAAATTTAAGGGAATTATGAACTCATTTCCTCGATTATATATGGAAATGATTTATTATTTTTTTTTTAATTTTTTATTGGTTAAAAATCTAAAATAATAAGTTTAACAACTATGCGTATGTGCTATTTTAGATCAAAATATTTTTTAAAAACATATATTCAACCATCATTTATGCTTCTTATGTGTGTTTTCTTAGAGTCGATAATTAATTAACGTGCATTTATTAATTTGTCTTTGATGCATATAATGTTTTAAACCTTTCGTGATGCAATCTCTTTATTCCTGAACATACATTATGATATATCCTCCGTCCAATATTATATGTTCACTTTCAAAATACACGCAGTTTTAAAAATATTAATTAATTACATTTTTCATCAATAAACGTCATCTTTACCCACTTAAGAGCATCCACGATACTAAAATCATTGAAAAAAGAAAATCATCTTCTCTCATGATAAAAAGCTTTTTTTTTTAATTTTTAGTGACAAAAAGCTTAAAAAAATTTCATTGGAGATACCTAAGTCTCTTTTAATTGATTAAATTGTAAAGTGGACATTTATTTTACGATAAAGCAAACAATGTAGACAATAAATATAGGAAAATGGAAGTGATTTGCACTTTTCTGATTGATTAAGCACACCAATTATGAGTGTTTTGGCGTTATCTTGCTTACGGTGAAAATAAGTGAAAATGATATGAGTGTCTAAATGTCAAAACACTTATAATTTGAGTGTGTTAATCAATTATGAGAGTGTACAAATCACTTTCCATATAAGAAAGAGTGAAAAGTTGTCTCAATTAATGGTGCTTCACAATGTCTAAAAATTTGTCAACCAAATAGTTAATTTTAGTTCATATCTTGCTTAAAACATAGTACATTCGTTTCAAAATTATTGTTCACAGACCATAAAACATTTTCGTTACACCTTTCTTTTTCTTACTTTTTGCACAAATACAGTTTTACGCTTAACCTATTAATTTTCAAACTTCTTTAATCTTTGTAATAATAACCTCAAATAAGGATAATATGATAAATTTGATCTATATTTCTTATTTATTTATGAAAGTAGACAATTAGTTTGGTACAACCAAAAAAAATGTGAACAATAAATATGATATAAAATAGTATGTGATAATTGGGGTATATATATTATGAGATAGTTAGTAGTCGCTAAAGAAAATAAACATAAACTAAAATATATCATACAAATTTCTTTTTCTTTTCAGTAAAAATAAGCGTAATGTATTTCAGTTCAATGTCTTCTTTAATAATAATAACTACAAAAGCCATTAATAACACTTAATTTAGATAAATTATTTTATTTTGTCTTTACTAATTATATAAGGGTGGTGGCAACAATGTATCTCCATCCCTCACCATCCCTCACTATTCACCAGTAACATTCTTCCAACTCATCTCATCCTCACACCACCTCTCACCATAGATTTTAGTGGCAACCATGTATCCTCACCCTCACCACATTTAATTATTAAAACCGGCCTAACGGCTAAAAATAGCTTTTGCATTCCTTTACCCGCCGGGATTCTTCCCACCTCATCATGCCGCTCGAACCCAATGCTTGCGGTGGTGTAGCCGCTTCGGGCCAAGCCAAGCCAACCCAACCCGCTTTCCGTTGCCACCACCCTAAGGGAGGAGGAGTGGTCACCTGTCACCCTGTGTCACATCACCTCTATCCAATAAAACCTTCTGTTCAAAACTACCCAATTTTACCCTAACACTACCCTAAGTGGAGGGAGTGGTCACCTAGTACCGATTTTTTATTTTTATTTTTTATTTTTTTTTCGTACATAAAATCACATACAATATTTAAAATAAAAACATACCATTTCATTAATAAAAAAAAATTACATAATACTTAAAAAAACTTGCTTGTAGTAGTGATGTTGTAGTGTTGTGGATTCATTTGAGGAGGACCCATATTATATTGGTAAAATTGTGGAGATTGGGGTTGTGGAACGTAAAATTGATTCGGGGATGGTTGAGAATAAAATTGGCTAAATCCAAATGGAGTTTGTTGTGGTTGATTCGGGGATGGTTGAGACCGACCTTGACGCGAGGTGAAAGTTTTTTTACCTCTTCTTGGATCCATGGTTTTGAGTTTTTGAAAGATTAATGTGTGTTTTTATTTGTGGTTTGTGTATTGTTATTTTGAAAAAATGAGTTGA
Source organism: Chrysanthemum lavandulifolium (assembly GCA_022545495.1). Taxonomy (NCBI): domain Eukaryota; kingdom Viridiplantae; phylum Streptophyta; class Magnoliopsida; order Asterales; family Asteraceae; genus Chrysanthemum; species Chrysanthemum lavandulifolium. Next base: position 9,838,631 of record CM040239.1, on the reverse strand, counting down.
AAAGGTTTGGTTTTAAAGGGGATTTTATTTTTATTTTTTATTTATTTATTTTTTTTTTTATTCATGGCTAAAACTAGCCGTTACCTCCCAACGTTCACTTTTTTTCAAATGAAAACACTTCAACAAGCTCGGCTTCGTATACCGAAATTGCTACCCGATTTTGCTACCCTATGAGGTGGCGGTGGTATTCCATTTCCGGTAAGAATGCCGAATCCCTTACCCGAGACCACTCCCTCCTCCCTAAGAGCCATTTTTAGACATTATTAATTTATTATCAACATTTTTTGCTATGTTACTTTAATGTACAGTTAGTCAAACGTTGCATTTACTATTGCCAAGAAAATGAGAAATCACTGCATTGTTAAAGAAATCACATCTAATACAAATGCGAAATTTAGAAAGGGACTTTGTTATTCATAGATTTTTCGGGGTGTTTGGCATTTCGATAAAGAAGCGTTTATTTGTTATCACTTGTAATAAAATTAGTTGAACGATCGATCGAGAAGCTTTTTGAAGGTGTTTACGATTTATAATTGTGATAAAATTAAAGAAAATGATTGTTTGATTCTTAAAAACATCTACATACAACCTGATTTATGTGATGATCTTAAGCAACTTTCTTGTAACGGTTTTAAAATAAGTATACATACTAGCTTACCTCTTCACATCGTACTAGCAAAATACTCGCGCGATCGAAAGGAAAATACTCAGTAACTAGATTCTTATGACGAGAATTGTTTTTCAGCTTTACATTTTCATAACAATAATTTTTTGACACATTATTTTGGTTGCTTAAAATAAAGCAAATAGAAAAACAATGCGAATAAACAAAGAAAATAAATAAATAAAAGTTTTCATTTTATCTTTAAAGGTAAAACACATATTTTTTAAAATATAAATTAGTTAACTTTTATATGATTCCACTTTTTATAACATTACTTATTGACTTTGTAATATATATGCATGTTTGAAATGTATTAAGGGTGTTTTACTAATATTGCTATGCTTAACATTCTAAGAAAATGATTTATACTTTATATATACTACTAGTAGAAGGATACCCGCACAATATGGACTATGGAGGAGGGTATCCAGTAATTATTTTTGTGACGAGCATAAATTTTTCATTTTAAACCTTTCATATTCTAGTATGCCGAAATCTTTATAATATAGTAGATATATGGTTTTCAAGAATAGAACGTCTACATTATGAATAGTATAAATAGTTAGCATTTTTATTTTTAAAATTTTAGTATTAAATTGGAGGTTATAAGTTTAGTGAACTTTTTTTATAAACAGATTTATTAAAATATATCATTATTGGAGAAAATTACTACTACCTCCGTCCCATAATAATTGTCCACTTTGACTTTTTTAAATCTTTCTTATTCAACTTTGACCATAAATATTTTTATTTGTGTAACATAATACTTGGTGAAAAATATATGAATAGATTGGGTTCTAAATGTATTTTAATTTGGTATAATTATCATCCAAGTAATATATAACACAAATAAAAATATTAATGGTCAAAGTTAAATAAGAAAGACTCAAAATAGTCAAAGTGGACAATTATTATGGGACGGAGGGAGTATATGGTTTAAATGAGACTTAAATTTTCATCTTTTACATTAATTTTCTAATTTTTCTTTATAATAATATTTTTTGTCTTTTACTCCCTCCGTCTCAAATTATAAGTTCATTTTTGACTTTTTAAAGTCTTTTTCTTCTAACTTTGACATTTTTTTTTATTATTTTTTTGAAAGGTGAATTTCATTAAACAAACAACCAACCCGAAGACCGGGAGGCAAACTACATGAGCCGACTACACTATATCATATTGACACCAATCAGACCAAGACAAAGTAGATAACTTAGCTTTAGATCTAACCCAAATGAAGCCAATGGACTTCACTTCACTAATAATCTCTTCTATCTTAACAGTTTTGCCTTCAAACTTTGACTTGTTCCTCGCTCTCCAAATGACCCAGCAACTAAGGAGGATAATACCTTGGAAAACCTTTTTCGCTTTACCTCTCAACCCCACGTGCTCATGGACTTCAATCAAATCCCTGAACGAGAAGGCGAAGAAGCGTTGGACACGGGTCCAACTGCAAATATTGTTCCAAACGAGCATGGCAACCCCACAAGCTGTAAACAAATGCTCTACCGACTCATTGTCTTCACCACAAAGAGAGCAATTAGCCTCAATTCCCACTATATTCCTTCTTCTAAGAGCATCCGAGGTAGGAATCTTAGACATCTCCGCTTGCCAAATAAAGACATTACACTTAGCCGGGATCCATTTGCACCACTTAAGAACATAAATGCTGCTAAAGTCATTCTCGCTCTAGATCAAGCGTCTAACCGAACTCACACTAAAGCCCCCGACTTGTCACCAAGCCAACACCACTTATCCCTCCTACCAGACAAGTCCACCGACCCCACAACACTTCTCAAGAAATCCAACTCGTCAGCTTCTTGCTCAGTCATAGGCGCTCTGGACCACCTCCAATGCTCCACCAGCCCCGAACCCATCTCACCATCAAACTTTCGACACATCACCCTACACTTCTTCTCCTTTTCAAGACGGAACAGGTTCCGACTTTGACCTTAATTATTATTTTTTGTGTTATATAATACTTGATGAAAAGTATACAAATGAAAATGCATTTAAATCACATATCCATATATATATATTTTACAACAAGTATTATATAACGCTAAAAGAAATAATTAAAGTCAAAGTTGGTATAAAATGACTTTGAAAAAGTCAAAATGGACTTATAATTTGGGACGGAGGGAGTAAATTTTAAGACTTTTTTTTTATAGAAAGTATCAAATTTTTATATATATTTGAAGATATTGGTTATACATAATATCTATTAATTGTGATTAATAGCAGATTTGACAATTTTTTAAACATAAGTCAAAGGTTTTAAAAACTAATCAAAAATTCAGAAATTTAAAACTTAAAAAGGTATTTGAGTATATAACATTACTTATTTTAATTTTTTAAAACTGAAAAAATATTTTTCTCTCAATAAGTAGTTAAGAAGTATGATATAACTATAAGTGGTTACCTCTCATATAAACTATTTTGTTTAAGTTTTTCTAACACATGTCATTAAGGCCTGGTTATGTGATATTGCTAAAACATTATTTTTTAAGTTAAAAAATATACTTAATTTACATAAATTTGTTAGCATAATTAATATGCAACTAAACTAATACTTGTCTTAAATTAATATGATTTCTATTATTTTTCGTTATAACCAGTATCCCGAAAATACTCATTCATACCTTAGTAATATAACTCATAATTATTAGTTTTGCACTAAACTCTCGACTTTTTTTTTTTTTTTTTTTCGATATTTTAGTTTTTTTTTTTTTTTTTTTTTTTTTTTTCAACAACTATTTTCTATCTAATAATACTAAATATATCCTTTTTGGTATGTTTCCCTTCAATTTTTGTGGCTTTTTCTTTTACTTTTTTTTTCTCTCTTTTTTCATAAATTGGCTATGAATAGGCCAGTTCCCAGTTTTGGTAACACAGTAGCACAGTGACAAAAATAATTTATATAACTTTAATCTAAGTTTTGTGTAATAACCGTAAGTTTTGAAAAATTATTCAATTACATGCTAACATGTTACCTCTAGGGTTTAAAAGTTATGATTATTGCATAGAAATGAAAAATTGAATATGATATTTGATCATTTTAATTATATGATGTCATAATTATAAATTAACTTATACCATGTCGGTTTACTCTTTTATGCAGAGAATCATTAATTTAGTGGGTGTTTGGCATTACTTATTTATTTTATTTTTTGTTTATCTGCTTTCTTTAAAGCGTTGGGAAAACATTTTGGTATTCGAAACTCTTGCTTTTCTACTTATTTTTAAACAAAAATAAGTTTTTATAAGTAGGAATGAGCTCTTTATTTCATATCCCTTATTTGATATTAAACTAAAATTAGCTTTACAGTTAAATTCAACCTAAAAATCTTAATAAATACTTATGATTGAATTATTTTTTTAAAAGTATTACTGCATCTTTTATAAAACATGCAAAATTCAAATACTATAACTAGAAATTAACTTACACTTTATAGTCTCATAACAAGTGTCCTTTTTACTATTTTTATTTGTTTCAGAATTTATCCATTTTCAAATTTCAATCATTTTTTATTTGTTTCCTACACATATCTAACACAAAGTATGTTACATTTATAAACTTGAAAAAAATAAAAATAATAATAAAAATAATAAAAACAAAATAGAAAAAAAAAAGTAAAAAAAAAATAATAACTCTAAAAAACTATGTGTTAAGTCAACACCAAACACTTATTAAAAAACTGAATGACCATCATACCCATTACTCTTTAATGCTATACATATAAAAGAAGAAACAACTACTTCTAAAAGTAAAGATGAGATCTTATTACATAATTATAATAACTCTAAAAAAAAAACTATGTGTTAAGTCAACACCAAACACTTATTATAAAAGTGAGTGACCATCATACCCATTACTCTTTTAATGTTATACATATAAAAGAAAAATATCATAAGTGATGAAATAACAAAAAGTAACAAAAAAAAGTAACTACTAATATATTTGGAATGTAGCTATTGGTCAAAATCCACATATAACAAAAAAATATTTTGTTCAAGAGAGAGAAAGAAATAAGGAAATGTGTTTATTATTATTATGTGTGTGAGAGAAGGACACTAGCTAAGAAACCGGAATTAGAGGCAATCGTGTTGTTGTTGTTGTTGATGGTCAATTTCCCTCAACATAAACTCACACTCACACACTCACACAACACACACACAAACAAACACTTTCTCAAAAGCAGTTCAGTTTCATCTAACTGATCTTCTTCAGATCTTCTTATTCTTCAGCTCATTCAGCTACAAGACAAAAAACCAAAAAAAAACCCTAGTCATAAAACCAAAAAATAAACAAAACCCTAGTTTCTTTTTAACTCATTGATCTTTCATTCTGTTTGTTGTTTTTACATGTTTAGCTAAAAAGGGTTTGTTCTAAATGGACAAAGTAACTGAAAACTGTGAAAAAGAAGACACCTTGAGGATGATGGTTGGATCTTCTACTACTCCGATGGTGATCAAGCTCAAGATTCCGAAAGCGGAAGACGTGCTTGCGATTGCAACACCGGCTGGTAATGAAGGTAAAAGGGTTTGTTCAGTTTGTAAAAAAGAGTTTAGTTCTGGTAAGGCTTTGGGTGGTCATATGAGGGTTCATGTTATGTATCATAAAAATGGTGGTGATATGATTAACAAGCCTTTTAAGAGTAGTAAGTTGAAGAAAATTGGTGATGATCAAGATTTGAGTGGTGGTGGTGGTAGTGTTAATGGTGATGAGGGTTTGAAGGTTTTGATTAACAAACCCTATTATTTGAGTAGTGTGAATGATGAAGGTGTACCTACATGTTCTCAATGTGGTAAAAGTTTTCCTTCAATGAAGTCACTTTTTGGTCATATGAGATGTCATCCTGATCGTGTTTGGCGCGGTATTATGCCGCCTGCTAATGTGGATTTAGCTCGTGGAAAATCGCAGGTTGTTAGTGGTAGGTCTAGCTCTTTGTCTTGTAATAGTAATGTTGTTGATAATGGTGAGCATGTGGTTGATTTGACTAAGTATTTGAAAGGGTGGTCAGTGACTGAAAGACGAGGTCGAAGGTCGTTGAAAATGGATGATAGTGATGAGGATGATGAGGATTTTCTTGAAGCGGTTGAGGATTTGATGAGTTTAGCTAATGCTCATAGGTCTAGTGTGATTGAGGGGTCTAATAGTAATGCAAATTCGCCACCTTCGATTGATAAAGGGAAGGCAGTTATGGTTGGGGATAACGAGTCGAAAGAGGTGAAAATGGAGTTGGGTGACAATGAGTCGGATAGTAGGAATAGTGATGAACAGTTGGTGGTTACTTACAAGTGTAACAAGCTTAGTAAGAAGAGGAAGAGGATGAAGCTGATGAATGAATTGGAGTTAGAATCTGGTTCGGATGAGTGTAAGTTCAAGTGCACTACTTGTAACAAATGTTTTAGTAGTCATCAGGCACTTGGTGGACATAGGTCTAGTCATAACAAAGCAGCTGCTAAGATCATATCAGATGCTTTCGAGGGCGAAAATGTGGCTAAAGAAGCTGAATTTGCAGGTGATGTTATTAGTATCAGTAACAGTACTGTTAGTCATGTGCATCAATGCAAGATATGTGACAAGGTTTTTCCAACTGGACAAGCTTTGGGTGGGCATAAGAGGTGTCATTGGACTGGATTTAGTGAAGCACAAGCTCATGTTCAAGCTCAAACGATATCGAGCCACATTACTTCAACCGGTGAAGCAGCTAGTACTCAGACGGAAAGTGGTCGAATAGTACTTGATTTTGATCTGAATGAGGTACCTGCAATCATGATGGAAGATGCAAATGCAAATGTAAATGGAAATGGTTATGCTTCTTCATCATACAACTCAAACATGGGTTAGTAGTACTATCTGTTAGTGATTTTATCAAGTTTTTCAGTAGAACTTTAGTAGCAGCAGATATGATCAACTGTCAACTGTTTTGTTTGTTTGTTTCTTTCTGCTGGAAAAATGGTTGCTTTTGAATGGTTATTCTATGTTGAATATTTTGTTCTTTTGGTAGAGTTGATGATGACATGCATGGGGTTGGTGGAAAGTTCCAAAAATGCCCTTTTTTGTTGGTTTCTGTGATGTGATGATGGTGTTATGATGTAAGAAAGATGCATATATCTCTGCATATGTAGTTATGTGTACTAGGAATAATTTTGGTATCAATCACTAGCTGTCTAAATTTTCTCAAAAATTTTGATCATCTGCAAAGATTTTGTGCTACTCATTTCATCTATGTTCTTGAGCCTACTTTTCACTTCTACTTTTTGAGCATTACTAACTCTCTTGTTCTACAAAAGTTCATAAATTTTGTGATGTTGTTTGAAGAAGATAAAATTAAAAGAAGTGTGTAGCCTATTGAATACTGATTTGGATGGTTGTGAAAAGGAACATTAAAAGGTTTAAATATTAGTAATAAAGAATTGGTGAATGTATGTAGAAAATATAGTTGGGAGTTGTGAGGTAAGCCAACCTATAAAAGGTGAGGTAGTGGTACAAGTCTTGGACTAGGTAAAAGTCAAAGCAGGAAACTCATTCTTGTGGGGCACATCAAATTACTAGATTGCCCTCATTTTATTTCTTGCAAGAAACCAATGAAAATTAACTTCTTTTTAAGTCATGGTCATGGGTCATAACTTTGAGACTCAAGTGCATAAATGGTTCCCTTTTTTCTGCTGTAGGAATACATTGTTTCTTGAGTAAGATTATGTGTTTACTAATTAATTCTTTCAAAATACAATGGATCTAAATTTGATGGTAATGTGGAATGGTGTGTAAACAAAAAGATTTTCTTGGTCATTAATCCAAATGAAAGGAACTTTATTGAAGAAAAAGCTTAGTTGTGTTTGTTTATTATATTTTGTATGCAAATGGAAGATTTTCTTATCTGTCTCAAGAATCAATCAACAGCTTCCCAGGTCATAAGTCAGTATTTGAATAAGCTCCTTAATTTTCTAAACTGTAGGAATTGCATTGTTTCATAAGCAAATGGTTGCAAGATAAAAGAATCAAGAGTTGTTGATAACACGATAACCGTATGTAATCATTTGTTCTTAATGCACAAATGGTCTGGTTATTTATTGAAATTTCATGTAAAGTGTATACTAATTGGAGTCTTTGTTTGCTTAACAAGAATCTTAGCTCACCTTTTATATTTTTAAAAAGTAAGATGACATGTGGTTTACAAAAGTCTCCATGCAACTTCTATAAAACTAGAAAAGCATACCCATTATGAATTTGAAGAGGTTTTTAATATCTTCCAGTTCCACATAGTTAACCACTTATAAAAGTCTGTACTTCCAAAATGGTCCATATTATAAAAGTCTGTACTTCAAAAATGGTCCATACATGGAAATTAGGCGTCAAAAAGATCCATTTTCAATATGCGAAATTAGGCGTCATGTTGTAGTGTTGTATTACTAAACATGTTCTTAAAATAACACAAGAGGTAAGCGAAAGGGCATATCGAGAACATTAAGCAAAAGAATATGATTAGCTGTGTGGGATTCGCGTTGGACAAGCACTATAGCCATCTTACCAAAAGAGACATCATGTTCTGAATAGCTACACATTTTTCTGTAAGATGGTCACATTTGACCCATTATACTGGTTTTCAGATAAATCGAGACAAAATTTGGTACTTTTAATCAATGAATCTGACCTCAAAGAAATTGGTCACCGGACGAAAATGATGGATTATTTTCTGTTATTCACATTGAACACAAGATTTCAACGAATGACTGGACCAGTACGCCACAAATAAACAGAGCAATAATAGAACCACATTCAGCTTTGTTAAGTCTCATTGCTTGACTTTGTGACCAAGGCAAAATCAAGAAACCAGCAGATACTCAGAATCATGACATACTTTTCAAGAATGACAAATTCAGCTATACCAAGCAGATTATAAAAGATAATAAAGATTTATTTCTACTTCAAAATGAATTATTTTCAACATACAAATGTTATACAAATAAACAAAACTGATACATGAAAAGAAACCCTATAAACCAAAATAAATTTACCACAAAAAAGAAACGAATGTTACAACAGGGCAATATTTATGAGTATCTTAAGTGGGAACAATCTCTACACTTTGGGGGGCGAATTTCAGGTAAAGGGTTATAAGTAACAGTATCAACTGGATCATAAGAAATGAAGTAGATCTCCAAATCCTATTTTGTATTTTCTTTACATCTTCTTGTGTCTCCGACTTCACGGCTTGCTTCTTTGGTGGCTGAATATCTTGTGTCAATGCATTCTTTAGTTGTACGTTATGTCTGATTTCACGCAACAACTCAGAAGTCAAGGTTTCAGTTTTGGTACTTATCACTATATATTCCACCTCAACTTGGATTCTTTTCTTCATGTGATTCTCAAACTCTGCCTCAGTGTCTGCAGAGGTTAAGGTGGATTCCAATTCCAAAATCTTGGCATCCTTACGCTCAAGCATATTCAATATCGGGTCGTCAAAGATTGATGGGTCGCCTTTTCCAACATCCTTCCACTTTTGCACTTCTGCAAATTACAAATGATTTTGATGAGCAATTATAATTCATTTCAATAGACGTTAAACACCCATCAGTAGCGCCTTATTAGATGCAGATTATTGTGTTATTTTGAAAGAGAAAGAATAACTAATTTCACTATATTAATTTCACAATTGTTGTAAAAATAAGACGATTTTTGTGCTAAAAGTATATGATACAATGTGTAAGATAGACTCAAATATTTCAAACAGATAAAAACATGTTTCAGTCTTATCAACGATTATTTTTTAAATTTTACAATTAAAAAGTCTTGAGTGATCACATCATACTTTGCTATTCAGATTAGCAACATAATGAGGTTCAACAATCAAGCTTGCTTAATTTTGCAGAACCATAAGTTTGAGCTATTTGCAGACTAAATAGTTCGACTAACTAGACTAAAAACAGCCTTAATGATTGAGCCTAAAAACATAATAGCACCATTCACATCATAAAAGCATATATCCAAAGTACGTTAACATAATGTAATATACATTCAGATCTAACTATTAAGAGCCAATATCTAGCAAAATCAGTTTAGTAAAAAAGAATAACCGAAGTTAACAAGCTACCTCTGGCAAATTCTTCCTGAGCAGAATCGAGTCCTTTAATAGATTCCACAAGAACATCTTCATCTTTGCCACTATTATCTTCCTGCGAAACATCATCATCATCGTCACTTTTCACGAAACCAATTGGCGCTTCTTCATTTACAATTTTATCATCATCATAATTAACATCATCACTATATTCTTCCTCATCATATTTCGCAAACATCCCACTCTCTCCACCTTTACTTGCTACCGTATGAGTAGTAGCACCCTGCACAAACACAAAGCCTGTGCTTCCAGATTCAGATCCCACATTAGCAGTATTAGCACTCGACTCCATTCCAAACCCACGCGCCTTCTTCCCAGGTCCAACACGTTCATTCCTCGGCTGATCATCATCACCATCCCCATTCACACTACCAATCTCATATTTCAGCCTCGCGTCACTAGACGACCTACTACCTTGATCCTGACTGTTCTCCGAATCTTCCCTAGAACCAAAATCACCCACATTCGGCGAAAGTACTAAACCGCCGTTTTGTCTAGTTTCTTTCTTAACAACAAGTCCCCTAGGTATCCTCCTCCACTTTTTCAAACCGGACCGCTTTCCGACACTCGGAGACGACGATCCCGTCCCTTCCGTTCCCCCAATTATTACTACTCCTCCATTACTACTTTTTAACTTATTTTCATCATTATTATCATTAAGCGATTGCAATACAGATAATTGACTACTTGATCCCATAACTACAGTAATACTAATTCTTATTATTATGCATAATCAGATCAAGATCATAACTTTTTGGCGCCAAATCATCAAAATCAACAAAACCCAAGTTCCAAATTCGGGTCAAGATCGGATCTTTTGGCGCCAAATTATCAAATTAGGGTCAAGATCGAAACTTTTTGGCGCCAAATTATCAAAAACATTAAAATTAACGAAACCCCAGTTCTCAATTCACATCAAGATCGAAACTTTTTGGCGCCAAATTATCAAAATCATTAAAATTAACGAAACCCAGATTCTGAATTCGGGTCAAGATAATTTTTTTGGCGCCAAATGATCGAAATGATTAAAATTAACGAAACCCAGATTCTGAAATCGGGTCAAGATAAACTTTTTGGCGCCAAATGATGGAAATGATTAAAATTGAACGAAACCCTAATTGTGAAATCGGGTCAAGATCGGATCTTTATCATAAAAGATAATGAAATTATTACTAAATTGAGGTTAATTGTGAAAAATTGGGAATTAATTGAAGAAATAAAGATGAAATTGGGCGTACCTGAGAATGCATAGTGATAATAATTTGGGGGAAAATGGAGCCCTAATTTGGAATTTTTTGATTTATTTATTTATGGATATGAAATTTCTAGGAAAATAAATTTTGTATTATTGTTTGGAAATTAATTATTAAATTTTGATTAAATGGAAAAATAATTGAACGTGGGTAGTGGGGCAACGAATAGACAGTAACCGTGGGCCCCATTGTCACTTTCTATAATGGGCATAGGTGGGGCTAAATATGCTCGGCGTCGAGCTGCTATGGGTCGGCGGTCATCGTTGCAGTGGTGTATAAGTAGCTTGTGATCGGGGTATTCGGCTTCTGAAGCCGAGCAAACACAAATAAATCGAGATTTATTACAAAAGTTGGTTAAATGATGAAAAACGAGAATTGTTTCAGTTTGCTCGGCTTTAAGAGGCCGAATACCCCGATCACGAGCCACTTATATACCCCCGCAACGATGACCGTCAACCCATAGCAACTCGACGCCGAGCAGTACGGTTACTTGTTCTATTTCAATGTCTACAGTGACCAAATGTGAATGCTCTATGCTAAACACTTTGTATTTTCTTTGTTTCGAAATCTATTTGATCAAATCGACTCGCAGCGTAGAAAGTAAATCGCGTAACTTTAGATGAAAAAAAAATTAAGCACAAAACTTACAAGAAAATACTATGGCATATTGTATCATATACTTTTAGCACAAAAATCGTCTTATTTTACAACAATTGTGTGAAATTAATATAGTGAAATTCGTTATTCCTTCCTTCTCTTTCAAAATAACTATCCACATCCACATTTCATTTTAGAAGTTCAAGTAAATTTGTCCACTACAAATAGATACGGAAATTTGATCTTGATTATCATATTATCTTTTTCAAAATTATTATTAGAAACTTTAAAGAAAACAATAGCTAAGTAGTTAAGCATAAAAATATGTGTTTTTGTCGAGAGGACAATTATGAGGGAGAATCTGAGTTCAAATTATATGATCATAGTAAGTGTTTTTTTGTCGTGAAGTAGGTTAAAAGAGTTTTGGCCAAGTGGTTGGCTCAAAGTGGGTGGGGCGTGTGGTAGATTTTGTGGTGGGTCGTTGGGTAGTGGTTGGTTTTGTGGTGGATTGTTGTTGACGAGTGGAATGTCACCGTTCATGATGAAAAGTGATAAGGTTTACAAATAAAAGTACGAAGAAGGGGGATAGACTACAAGAAAGCTAATAAAAGAAAAATAAAAAGCCCACTTGATAGGAATCAAGTGAGTGAACCTAATCGAGATAGAAAATGAACTAGCTATTCTATTCCCCAGTAGCGGCGCCAAAAAACTTGATGTGCGGGGGTGTAGACTTCCTTTACAAGAGCAAGTTTTACAACCCACTTAGGCAGTGTACCTAATCGTTGCAGTGTAGTATAGGTAAGGCCGGGGGAGGGGGTTGATCGTTCTCTAGGGGAATAGAGATGCTAGTCGAGATTTATGACGAAAAGGCAAAGTGTGAGGGATGATTCTCTTTAGTCTTTTTTATGTTTTTTAGAAAGCAATTAAATCTCGGGTTTGAAGAGTGGGGATTTGTATTTTCACTAATTAAACTAATAATTAAAACTTAAAACTAATTAACTAATTACTTAAACTAAAAGCTATGGATTCTTAGGAGAAAGTCTTATGATATTAAAAGTGTGTTTACTTAGATTTACTTACTCTCTAGTTATCTTTTATTGGTCGGTTGAATTGTCACATCCTTGTTTAATTGGTGCGTTGTATTCCATGTTTTAATCATAGTACGATGCCAAATTTTTAATTCTATGAATATATAAGTCTCCTCTAGAATACCCGGGATTGCCAAGTACCGATGAGGTATCTCCCCCGAATATCCTAGTATCTACAAGCCGCAATTCACGCAATAAATACAACGGGGGCCTACTAGTGCACTCTAGGGCTAATAATCGCTATTTAGGACGTTCAAGCTCGCAATGGAAGAAGAAGCCAGTTTTCCTTAATCTAGCGTGACAACCAATTAAACAAGAGACAACCTAATAATAATTAATAACTAGGTTTCATTGGATCTAAGCAAACACTAATTAATTTAGTTACTCATGATAAAGATGCAAGAACACAAGCAAACAATCATAGAAGGATTAAACATAATGATAGAATTGATAAACAAACTTATCTTGAATTAATAATGAGGGTTTAGAACCCTAAGGAACTGTCCAAGTCAGACAAAAAACGACCTAAAATTTGCTCTCCAAAATTACACACAAAATACAGAAAATTCGGGGTCTATATATAGTTTTTACACTTGCGATGGCGTCGCCTTTTGCTGAAGACGTCGTCTGATCGCCGCCATTAGGTTTTCGTCTTTGCCAAGTCAGCCTTGCGACGACGTCGGGTAGAAGCTTGTGACGCCATCCGGATTAGTAGTGACACCGTCTTGAGAAATCACTGAAGCTCATACTTGAGGACTTGGGGGCTCTTTCAGTAAGTTTATCTTTGATTAATTCCATTAAATCCAATGAAAGTCGAGTTGTGCAGGAATTAATTGATAAGAAGAGTGGCTTGGAAGAAATAGCATCAGTCAAGTTGAATGCTCAGTGCTCGGTTGTTTTAAGGAATGAATTACCGCATAAGGAGAAAGACCCTGGATGTTTCACTCTTTCATGCCTCATTGGTAACCTCAATTTTTGCAACGCTTTGGTTGATTTGGGGGCTAGTTTCTGCGTCTGGGTGTTGGGAGCTTATAACCGGTCAAGATGGATATCGAGATGGCGGATAAATCTATGCACTCCTAAAGGAATCGTGAGAATGTTTTAGTAAAGACCGACAGTTCCTTTTTCCGGTGGATTTTGTTATATTGGATATTGCGGAAGACAATGAATCCCAATTATTTTAGGAAGACCCATGCTCACAATCGCTCACACTAAGGTTGATTTCTATGCTAAAAATGACCTTAGAAGTAAATGGGGTTGTTATAGCTTTCAGAGCTAATGAGCTTATTTTCGTCCCAAAGAAAGTTTGTGTGATAAATCATGTTCAGGGGGCCAACGACCTAGGGGATGATATGGAGGCATTTTTGAATGATGCTCCACCAAACTCTTCCGAGCACAATGATGTTTCCTCATGAGAAGAATTTGATGTTTTTGTTCAATATGAAGAAAATGATGAGAGATTGGGCATAGGGCATGAAGATTTCACTAACGACATTGATATGATTTCATGGCATGACGATCATAAAAAGATAAACTTACCACCGAGACAATCTAAGTTCTTTGGGATGGGCAATAGAATTCATCACCGGAACCCATATTACCATATAACCTTGAATTTTCTTGTAAAATCGGGTTCATGGATTTCCATCCCTTCATTGATATGAACTCACTGGTGAACATCATGCCTAAGGAATGTTACAACCATGTTATGAAGAGAGAGCTCGAGTATAAAGGAAATAACTTCCTTGGAGTAGCCACCAACATTCACGTCTTTGTCGGGGTATACACTTTCCTGGTCGACTTCATGGTTTTGGACGACATTAGTGAATTCGTGGAAGATGGTCTCCCCGGTGTGATTCTTGGAAAGCAAGGCAATATCAGGTTTAGAAGGGAATGCTGAAAAGGGAATGGTATGTTTAAAAATCGGTGACGACAAGACAATTTTCAAGATGCCAAGAACCGTACCAAACTTTGAGAAATGGACCAAGAGGAAATTAAGTCGTGCCCGGCCACTCCTTGAATTAAGTGAAGAAGACAAAGCCAACGGGTATAAATACCCGTACCAAAAGATCAAGAAGTTCTACATGGGTTGTTTGGAACTCGGTGAGGAGTACAAGAGGGACGAGAAGCTCATCGAGCGGATACAACATGGAGATTGCTATGTCCACGAAATGACCAACAACCACTTCTAACTGTGTCTTTGAGTCTAACATAAAGACTCGTTAATAAACAAAAGTGCTCTTTCGGGAGACAACCCGAATTATCCTTTTCTTTCTGTTTTATTAGTATAGGTTGGTTTTGTGTATTTTTTTTCTCATTTTGCAGGAAGTGGAGTTGGAAGGATGGCATTTTGGCTCACCAAGGATTAGAAACAGCTCTGAAAATTTCAACCGGTGCAGCTATTACAGCGTAACCAGAATCCAAGGTTACGCCGTAACCTTCCTTCCGTATCAATAAGTCTTCAGGTTTCAACAAATTATCGCGTAACTCACATATGTGACTACGCCGTAACTATCTCCCCGTATCGACTGACTATAGGTATTAACCACTTACAACGTAACCCATATGCATGGTTACGTCGTAAGCTTTACACCGTATGAAGGTTTCCAGGTTCAAACCAATTACGACGTAACTCATTCTCTTGATTACGCCGTAACTTCTCCTGAAACTTAAAATTAATTTTAAAACATTTACACAATAACCTTGTATTAGTTATAAATGAACTTTGTGGGTGTGTTCACTGTAAGCCCTCACGAGACTTCACTCATCTCGGGACACCGAGTGGTTTAAAAGGCTTGTTGCATACGCTAAATGCAAACGTGATTCCTACGAAAGTGAGTTAGGTTTTTATTTTTAGAATTATGCTTGTCGGTAGTGTTGTGATTTCAGGGATTGAAGTTTGCTCATGGAAGCAAGACGAAGGCATGCTTTCCAATGTGATCCTTCTTTCATTTTTGGAGCAAATTTAAGGGAAGTTCTCGCTCTTATTCTACTTTCTCTTCACCTATATTTCATGTTTAGTACAAAAGGGACTTTGTACATTTCAAGTGGGGGGACGGGAGTAGAATTATTACTTGAATTTATTTTCCCTCGTTTTCTAGTTTATTTTGAAAAATTATGTCATTTTTAAAATTTTGACATGTTTTTCTTAACCGAACTAGAATAGACCTTAGCCGAGCGCACTATAACCCTTGAATTTATTGGTGAGGTTTAAGCCTTTCAGTTTCACCCTATTTACTCCAAATCCACCAAATATTGAGTGTGCGGTAGTATGTAAACTTTAGAACTTGGCCTTTACATAATTTTGAGCCCATAGACGAGTAGTGTATCGAGTTAGCTTGATACGTATGGAATAAACAATTATAGAAGGCAATGTTTTAGGATTATCACCCAAATAGCCCATATGTGTAAATATTGTGTGCGTTTATCGATTAGTCACCTCGACTATTCGACCCCCGTGATAAAACCCTTTTGTTGCACTCACCTTCAGTGCAAGATACCCCCTAGATACACCCTTCCGAGCCATTCTTTCATTTCATACCCTTATCATGATTTTTTTGATACACCTATACACTTAGCCTGCCGTGTAGTCTTAGTTTATGGTCGGGAAGTTACCGTTTGCCCAAGTTTGAGGTTTGAGTGGAAAGATTCGGAAATCACACCTACGTCGAAGACTTTCATTTGAAGATCATTGAAGACCCCCCATATTACCCATTTATGTTCATCTCAAGTGGGGGGATGATTCATATGTTGTATAGTTATGATTCAAAAAAAATGATAAGTAGTTTAATATGTTGTAATAAATAGTGCAAAAGTATGAGCACTATGAGGTTATTGTATCTAGTATCGAAGAGGCCACTTCGATCGCATTTGAAGACTTGAGTTGGTGACGTGATTACACCAACACTTCGAAGACCAAGTAATGTGCACATCATGACGTCCGCTAATGGCACATTTACTTGCTACATCATGATCCGATTTTTGCGTCTTGAAGCTAGGACTTTGGATGGACGGCGGGCGGTAATAACTTGGTTATAGGCTAATACTATTTGCTTGTTATTTTTAATTTTATACCATTTATGTGCGTCCCATGTGTTATCCTACCCTTTAGTCGTGAATCATGCTTAGGTGAGGGAATTGAGTAGTCATTGGTGTCTTGGCCATGGATTTGGTCATGTATCAATGGTCTTTGTCGCCTTCGCCGTAGTATGTTAGTAACGACACTACACCCCTAGCCTTATTATTTGTTCACCCAATATTTCCTTTGAGATTATTTAGACCTTAGCTCCAGTGAGGGAGATTTGTGTAACCGCCAAGCCTATGATAGAATACATGCTATGACTAAGCGTTGAGTGATCACCCCGAAATTGACACTTAGATTAGGGAGAGTATGAGTGTTTGTTCCCATTTCGTGAGGTGTTCGGCTTTGAAATATTCTAGCATAGGAAATTTTAATCTCATATCTCCCAGGTAACTTGGGGGATATCTTTTTAGAAATTATTCTAATAATGTCTACTTGAGGGCAAATAGAGTTCAAGTGGGGGATATTTCATAACATCAAATAATGTTGAAATTTAAGTGCCAAATTCCCCCGATTATGTTCATTATTTGTATTGGTTACAAGGATATATACTTTGATTTCTTTATATTTCGTTTCCAGGTTATATATGAGCATAGGGGCAAATGAGACGAGGTTTTGGAAATGTACGAAGAAGATTTATACTTAAGTATGCTGCCTAAGAATAACATACAACGTAATTACCACTCTCAATTACACCGTAACTATAAATTAAAATATGAAGACCAAGTCAACACTAATTACGACGTAGCTATCAACTCAAGTTACGCCGTAACCATCTAGGTCGTGAAGAATTTCGCGCCTCCATGAGTTACGCCATAACCCCCAACACTAGTTACGGCGTAACATTAACACCGAGTGTCTTGATAGGATCTTTGAAGATTACGACGTAGCCACATGTTGAGATTACGACGGAGTCTTGATGGGATCTAAGTGTTTGCACTAACAATACTAACTTATAACACTAACAACTGTAATATTCAACAGTACTAAGTACAACCAGCAGCATTAACAATAACTCTGGCAGTAATAATAACCAAGAGCAGCTGTAACTTTGCACCAATAACAGTAATAATATACCCGACAACTTTAACTATTTAGCATATTTCTTTGATGTCTTCTACTAGTACTAAGTCTTTGATGAACAACAACAATAACCAAGAGCAACAGTAAGTTTGTGAACCCCTTAAAACCCAACAATCCTCCCCTAAACTTGATATTTTCCTCTAAAATCATCAAGTTTCCATAACAGCTTGACCAAACACTGAGAGGATGTATCCAAACACTACTTCACCTAGTAATCTGTTGTATGATAAACCAGATAAGCTCATTAGCCATTTCACTATTTCTTTCCAGATGAAGCCTGCTAGCCAGCATCATCTTAAGGATAAGTGGACCAAGTGGATACTTCTTTTACACTAACATGTAGATTAATTCATCCACTATCACCATGGAGTATACACCACAAGTATCAAATAACCTGAGTTCCTTACTGGACAACCATAGATCGTCCTCCATAATTCATCTTCTGCATGTGGTTTAAACATTGTCTTCAAATCTCCCCATAGCAAATAGCCAGTGCTCTTTGTTGGTTGCTTCAATGGTATTGTAGTTCCATACTTGGCTTTAACTATATTCCATAGAGCTTCCAGATCTTCCTTGTCAAAACTCTTGAGTAATTCACTGAAAACATGAAATTAATAAGATTTTCCATTAGCTCTAATGATCTACCAAGTTACTTTCTTTTTGCTTTCTATGTATGTCTTCCATCCAACAATACTTAGAGATTTAGTAGCCAAAGGTACAACATCAATTGGAACACCTTCATCTTCATTATCAGAAACAATTTTGGTATATTTCTGAATTTCTGTTGTATCTTTATCATCCCTTATCTTTTGCTTCTTAGCCTCTTTCTGCACTAAATCATCTCCTGATCTCTTTGAGCTTCCTTCTGGTATCTGCTCTATCTGCTTAGAAACTTGCTCAGACACTGATTCTTTGGTCTGCTGAGTACTTGTCACTTTACCTCCTTCTACAACTGTCTTTGTGCCCAATGGAATAAAATTACTTATCCACTTCTGCACCTTTTCAAACTCTTCTTTGACAGTATCAAAGGATAATTTCTTTACATTTTAAATCTGATATCCTCCCATGTTCTTCATATATCTACACATGAACTCCTTTTCCTCTGTCTTGGTGGGTGGCTACTTCATTCTTTCTTTTAGCCTCTTGTGAGCAATCAAAGGATAATTTCTTTACATTTTAAATCTGATATCCTCCCATGTTCTTCAGATATCTACACATGAACTCCTTTTCCTCTGTCTTGGTGGGTGGCTACTTCATTCTTTCTTTTAGCCTCTTGTGAGCAAAGAACTACCTTCTCTTCTCTATAAGCTTCATGAGCAGTCTTGACCTTTCTTTAATGGTCATATTAGCCGATTCTTCTTGTTGTAATTTTTGTGCTAATAGAGTATCAGCCTTAGCTCTAGTTTGAACATCATCCCAAGCTTCCCATTGTGCCAGAATAGATTGTTCTCTTGCTTCATCCTTTTCTCTTTTTCACTTCTTCTTCCTCAATCCTGGCTTTTTCAGCTTGATACTCAGCATTTAGTTTAGCAGCTAATTCAGAATCCATCTTCATCTGTTCTTCTTTAGACAATAGTTTAGGTTTGGGTACTTGATAACATCAAATTATCCTGAATATTAAGTGTCAATTTCCCCCGATATTGCTTGTAATTTATATCATTTATATGGATTTACGCTTGTTTTCCATTGTTTTCCACTTTCAGGTAAATTACAAGCATTGGAGCTAAAGAGACGCGGAACTGGAGAATTATCTAAAGATTTATCATAGTATGCTGATTTTGAAGAAGTTACGGCGTAACTCATCTCTCACATTACGCTTTAACTATTGCGTGACTCATGATACCAACTCATTAGAAGGTTGCGGCGTAACTCTCCCCAAAGGTTACGACGTAACTGATGAGTGTGTAAATACTCATCATTTTTGGGTCAAATCTGAACTGCAAAACATTTAAAATGCTCGAATGCATCAAAATACCGAAAATATCTCAAAATTGCATTTTATATGTTTCGGATGCAAAATGTTTAAAATCGATGAAAATGAGCTAAGTTTGCATAATTGGCGCTTCAATCCCCAAGTTTCAAAATTGTCGAAATAGTCCCCGAGCACTTATTTCAAAGAAAAGTCACCAAAGGTCCTTTTAAAATCATAACTTGTCATAATTAGTCCTTTGGTGAAAAATGTCAAAGTTTGAGAAATTACAAGTTTAGTCCTTTGAGTTTCAAATTTGGCAAAATAGTCCTTGAAGTTTGAAAATGTCCATTTTGGTCCTTGTACTATTGAAACTTGTCATTTTAGTCCCTTGGAACAACTTTGGAAATTTGCCAGAATTGGTCCCTCAAGAATCTGAAATTACAAAATGGTCCTTGTATTAACACCTTTGGACCTTGACCCTTTCCATTTGGACCCCTGCCATATACACCATTTGGACCCCTTCCTTTTTGACCCTCCCCTTTATAATATTAAACCCGGTCAAACACCCCAGTCAACCCAACCTTTCCCTCTCTTTTTTCTTCTCCCTCACCAAACATGCCTGCAACACTCAAGCCCCATCCTTCCAGCTCAACCCTCACCTTCCCATGTTCCCCCACCTCAACAACCAAACAAGAAACATTTAATGTTCCCTCCCCCCTTGCACTCAACCCCAACTGTTATAAACCATTTTGGCGCCAAAAAGTGATCAAATGGCCAATAATAAATCAAGCCATCCAATGGTCCCAAATGCATGTGGGAATAGCTCAGAAGTCAAGTGGATGCCTTTTGGTGTATAAAAGGAAGAAAGAGAAGCAAGGAAGAAGTAGTTCTTAGTTTTTAAAATTTCCTTTATGTCGTTTTAATATCAATGTTTTAGATTAAGTCTCAAACTGTTATCTTTTGTTTCTATCTACTAAAACTCAAGTTGTTTTATCAATATAATCTCATTTCAAGTATTAATTCAAGGCTTCATTTAAGTTTCATGTTTTTGTATCCATCCGTTATACAATTCGGTTTCAAGTTCTTATATTCAAGCTTTTAGAAGCTTATTTTCTAATCCAAATAAGCTTATTTAAGCTACTTATAGCTTTTGGTAAGCTTACAAGTCAGTTTCAAGCAACTTTGGTTTTTGGTCAACAAAAGTCAAACTGAGAAGGAATTTTGGTTAAGCAGTCTTGGAAGTGGATATGGGTGATGCAGAGTTGGATATGGGGTGAATTTGAGTTAGGTTATGGTTTAGAATAGGTTAGTGATCCTTTGATTCTTTGGCAAGCCATAGTGGCTAGGACCAAATGTAAGTTCAATTCCAAATTCATTGCATAATCAGATCCGTAGTCATCAATAGTTTAGACTTGTTTATTTAGTAGTAATTAGGATAACTAAACCCGCTTTAATCAATAATACAAGCTAGTTCAAGAGTTGGCTTAGTTTAAATTGCAAATCGATGATTTAAGTGTTGTTTGGATTTTATAGCAAACCGTGTTTGAGGTTTGTTCGATGGTTGAGACTTGTTGGTTTAGGCTTATTGAGCTCAATTGTACTCATTCACGGTCAACAAATAACAGTTGCATACACTCAAAGTCAAAATCAACTTGATCCTGTCCTCATTTCTTATCTGATAGAAATTTGTAATATCATAAGCTTGATTTGTGTTTAGATATCATAGAGATAGCTTGCATCGTTTCATTTAATCATAATACATCAATCTCACCACAAATTGGTTTCAAATCTCAAAATAGTCAACTTTTCAAACTCGCTCAAAAAGTCAAAAGTTGAAAATCTCGCCACCCAACTTGGTGATTTTTCATGGATTCAATTTTGGGTCAATTCAAGTAAAACTTGGGGTTTAAAAACTTCAGTTGGTCAAGTTACTTAACATGATTTTAGTTGAATTTTTGTAATTTTTTACAAGCTCCAAAATGGCTTGTCAATTGGGTCTAAAATCCCCTGTGCACTGACTCAGTGTATACTGAGTGTGCACAGGTGTTCTTGCAGAGCTTGTCAAAAGCTCAGTCTAGCTTATCTCAGGCTCATCTTTGGTTTATAAGTAGCTAGCCAGGTCTACTCTAAGTTCCAACATCTGTTTTTAAGTTCCAGCTTATTGAGTAGCTTGTTTTCAAGCTATAAAGTAGTAGGTAAAATTTGTTATGTGCACTTGGTTTTCAAATCATCAAATCTGAGTAGCTTGTACAATAGAGGTTTAGAGCAATTGTGTTTGGTTGCTTTTGAGTAGTGTTAGCATAATTTAGCTTCATAATAGTTTGGTGCTTATTTGTGGCTTTTGGCTTATTTTGAGTCTTATTTATAAGCACTTTGCATCTGATTCCATAATCTTGCACATAAGCGTTGTTTTATATTTTCTTAGATTCGAAATATTATTTTAGACTTTTCTTGAATTTTCATATTTTTCTAGCCTTTGTTTGCTATTTTCTTCATTTAAAACAGTTTTTAAGTCTTTTAATTAGCTTTTATTGCAATTAAATCGGAAAAGCTTAAAAATAAGTTTTCATTTTTCCTAGGTTAAGATAAATATAAAAAGCAAAAAATAATTTTTCCAGATTTTTCTTAGTTAAATTTGTAATTTTAGCAATTTAAGTAGTTTTAAATAGTTTTTAATTCATAGAAAATAGAAAAATAATCAGAAAAATACAAAATTAGTTTTGAAAATTCTCTTTAGTTATTTTAGATTTTTCTAAGTTATAATTTCATTTTTCTAGCTTTATTTCATATTTTCTTATATTTTAGGGTATTATTAAATAGATAAATTTAGTTTTTAATTAATAATAATTAAATAAATAGTCATAAAAATAATTTTCTTTTTCTAAAATTTTCTCTTATCACTAGGTTTGTAAAATGTCATTTTTATATTTTTAGGATTAATATTGCTTGATTTCACATTTTCTTTTATACGTCGTAGTTTTTAAGTTAAATTTTATAAAAGAAAATTCAAAAACATAATTTTAAAAATAGTGATAGTGTTTATTTAATATAATTTAGTTTTTTAATTTTCTTTAATTTGCATTTAAGCCCCTGTAGTTTATATACTTTTTCTTTAGGTATAATCATCAACCCTTTTTTCCGTTCAAATTCTCTCGATCACTATTCGTTTGATCATTCATCGCACAGCTCGTTGGGATATAACGACCTGGGGAAACACTATACTCTCCTGATCTTCATTGCATTGGTTCTAGACTGTTTGAAGTTTGTTACGGTTGACCATTCACAAGTGGTCAGCTTGTGTGACAAAACCTGACCGTCTGGGAGCGAATCAGTAACTCTATTAGGTCAATTGAGGATCCACGCCGCTGATAAACTACTACATCAACTACGACGTAACCGATTTTATTGAAGACTACGGCGTAAACACTCATAAGGTTACGCCGTAACTAGCAGATCTAGTGCAAATTACGAAGAAACTGAAGGTTACGGCGTAACTCTTATTTTAGTTATGCCGTAACCCATATCTGGCCTATAAATACCCCACAAATTCCAGCATTTCTAATCATCCCATTCCACACACAACTCTCGAGAGCGTGGGAAAAAGCTACAAGAGGAGCATACGAGCTGTCTCCAAGGAGAAATCACTCCCCACGATAAGCATTAGCGTTTTATATTTTATTTACATTTCAATTCATGTATTTCGTACCTTTGAATATTGAATTGGTTTGCATGATTAATATGAGCTAAGCACCTTTTGGTGATGGCCTAGTTATGATTCCTTATTTGTTTTGTTTTGCGTTTACTTTACTTCCATACAATTATTTCTAAGTGTATGCATGCATAGTTTATTGGTAGCCACCCTTGGTTGGGTAGTTTTGAATGGCGGTGAGGCCAATTGCCTAGGAGATATGACCAATGACCCTAGGTGAAGCGGATGAGACGGGAAGGGTAAGATATGACCAACCGACACCCTTTCTACTTGTGCGATTTGACCAACCGATCACCTATCGTTTGGATGAACTTAAGAATTAGGGGGTGAGTGTCTAAGTTCCTAACGGCCGGGCACTCACTATTATAAATCTAGCATGTAGCGGTACTTAATGACTCGGCTTAGGGGACCAGGAATAACAGGACTTATGACGGTGCGCATGATTTCTCCTGTGGTGGCATCTTTGCTGATAGGTTAGGGCGAATTGACCAAATGTTGTCCTCTCGACTTTGACCCAACCTGAAGTAACTGGAAGTAAGTAGATGTAGACATAACTAGCTAGGATGATTAACTAGGTTAGCACCACTCTCCTATATTGATTTCCCACTATCTGTTATTTGCCTTTATTTATTCTATTAATTAGTAATTCCCTATCAAAACCATATTTAAATCTGTGACACGTAGACTTAATATTGATCCAACACACATAGCTCTTGGGACGACCTCGGTTTTACCGGCTACTACACTACACACGACCGGGTACACTGCCCGTTAGTGCATTAGGGTATACCATAGGTATAACGAGAATTATAAATATTAAACCCTGTTCAGTAAATCCTGCATCAAGTTTTTGGCACCGCTGCCGAGGAGTTATATTAGGATTGCTATTAAGTCTTTTATTTTCGTTTTGTTTTAAATTTTCTACTATTCTCACGATCATTATTCAAGTTTTCAGGTACCATGGAGGTTGTTAACATCGATGACCTCACCCTTGAGGAATACTTGGCGTTAACAAGAGCAGAACAAGGGCCCGGTCTCGTAAGACCGGCAATTGGAGCGGATGTCAGCTTCGAAATAAAAGACCAATTTATGAGGGAGCTTCGTGCTAACCCTTTTTCTGGAAGCATGGATGAAGACTCATATGAGCACGTGGAAAATGTCCTATACATCGCTAGCCTTTTCAACATCCCAGGCGTGTCTCATGATCTTTGTTATGCTTAGGGTATTCCAATGACTCTTCTTGGGCAAGATGGATAGAAAGATTGCCACGGGCAATTAATACTTGGGCTCTACTTAAGAAGCACTTTATTCAAAGATATTGTCCGCCATCAAAGATTTCTAACCAACTTTTGGAGATTCATAACTTTAAACAAGAAGGTGATGAAACATTGTATCAAGCTTGAGATAGATACAATGATCTGCTTTACAAATGTCCTACTCACGATCTGAACAACCAGCAAAAAGTTAACATCTTCTACAAGGGAATTAACATCGTTACAAGACAAATGCTGGATTATCAAGGACCTATTCCGAATATGACTCCTACTCTTGCTATTGAAGCCATTCAAAAGATGGCTGATCACTCTCAAAAATGGCATGACGGAGGATGCAGAAGAAACCAAGGCGGAAGTTTTGACGGAATTGCAACAATCGCTAATAAAATTGAAAATTTAAGTCGAGACATGCTGAAAATCAGAGAAACCGTGCATGCCATCCAAGTTGGTTGTGAAAGCTGTGGAGGGGGCATCTAACTAAAAATTGTCCTCACGCCAACGAAGAAAATATTGAGGAAGCAAAATATGGAGAGAATCGGCCATTTTACGGAGATAATCGAAATAATAATGGGTACCGTGGAAATTTCAACCGTGGGCCTTATGGAGAAAGAAAGCCCAGTCTTGAAGAAACAATTAGTAAGTTCCAGGAAGATTCAGCCCAAAGGCAAAAAGAGCAAGATGAGTGGTTAAGGGAATTCCAGGAAAACACTGATAAAAACATATCCCAGCAAGACACAACCCTAAAAAACCTAGAATCTATGGTGGAGAAGCTCAGTGAAAGAGTAAGGGTGAATAACAGTAAACCTGAAGGATCAAAACCCACTATGGATTGTAAAGTGATTTTTGCTGATAACAATTCAAGGATTCAGGCCATAAGTACGGATTCAGGGGATGAAACCATCGACAGATCTGAGTTACGCCGTAACCCGACCTCTAAATTACGGCGTAACCAAGTTTTTGACAGCAATAACGGGGTTATGAAGAATATGGATGAAACCGATTCTAACGAGTTACGCCGTAACCAAGAATATGAGTTACGGCGTAACTAGGATGCATGGGCAGATGAATTCCTCAAAGTAGACGTATCAGGAACATCTGAAATTGACGAATGGTCCCACGACATTAACTTGTGCCCTCTGCCTAGATCTAAGAGGAAATATCACTGGTGCAAAATGATACCCGTTGCTAAGGGAGATTGGTACGACCTATGGGCATCGTGCGACCCGAGAAATGAGGTATGCGATGGAGGTAACAACAAGGATAGGGTCAATAACAACAAATTCATGTGGCTAGCATATAGTGATGATGAAAGACTAGAGAAACTCTCACTAGAAGATGAAGAGGAGCCTCTTATCACTCACTGGTGCACTCCGGTAATCATAACAGATAATGAATCCGCACAAGCATGGCCCACATGCAACCCATTCCACGAGCATTGCAACGGTGGAATAGTGAGAGAGAGGAAGAGTGGATATGCCCCCACGAGCGCGAAAGACATTGTATAAAATTTGGTAATTTGACATTTGATGATTGGTACTCAATACAATTCGGGGATTCCAAGATTAACCCGAATCTTCTCAAGAAGCTAAAAACTGATTACGAGGCACATTCAGAAAAAGGAAGTTGCTAATAACAACATATTCTACATGGAAGAGCATTTAAGTGGAACTGACAACAAAGAAATACGCAGTCACTGGTGTGAAATAATAAATCTCATGGGGAAATTTTCTGGGCGTCATGAAACCCGTATGACGACATATGTAACGGGAAGCAGCTCAAGAAGAATAGGAAAGGACGAATTCTTTTGGTCCACAACCAACGATGAGGAGAGAACAAGTTTTCCTTGGTTGGACAACCTGGGATTCAATAGTTGGGTAAAAATTAAGTATGGACATGTGGATACGATAACAAGAGAGAAGATTTGGAAAGATTACATGGGTAGAGAAGATTCAAGCAACGAAAGTCCTAACAACGCGAGTGAAATAACGGTTGAAGATGACGAGAAGTTGGTCAGGAATGAAAAGGAAGAATGTAAGCGTGTTCTTGTGGAGGATCTGCTCGATGAAGAATGGTTTAAAGGTACAAACTCTGATGACGATAACATTGAAGGGATTCTTGATTACCTCGAGCTGCAAGTTAGTAACGAATTTACTGACCCAGACGACGAATCTTATGAGCAAAGGAGGTGTAAACTCCTTGGTATTCCTTACAAGAGACCGCCACCAATTATTGTCGAAAAATTCGAGTTCACTTGCTACCACATAGGACCAGAGGAAAAATTTTGCAAGGTTCGAAAGGTGAAACTAATGAATACCTCCGAACCGCCACAATGTCGCCTGGATGAGGCATAACTTGATGGAAGATATTGAAGAGGTCGGACAAGTCCAAAGGCCTCCATAGAAGCTCCGCGGCTCTGAGTCTAACTTAAAGACTCGTAAATAAAGAAAAGTGCTCTTTCGGGAGACAACCTGAATTATCCCTTTCTTTTATTTTATTTCCATTTATGTTGGGTTTTGTATTTTCTAACCATTTTTGCAGGAAACCAGGAAGTTATTGTTGTTGCACTTTGATGATCTGACCTGAGTTACGGCGTAACTCATCCATCTGATTACACCATAACCAACCTTTTGCAGCAGAATTCTTGACGCATTACCAATTACGGTGTAATACCATCTCTGTGGTTACGCCGTAACCATTCACTTCGTAGCTTATGCCAGGTTTTGCCAGTTACGGCGTAACTCCCTCAAAAGAGTTACGACGTAACTTTCCTCTGCTTTAATTCTTTCATTTTAAAACACAGTAACCTTGTATTAGTATGTTAAATGAACTTTGTGGGTGTGTTTCCTGTAAACCCTCACGAGACTTCACTCGTCCACTTGGGACACCAAGTGGTTTAAAAGGCTTGTTTCATATGCTAAATGCAACCGTGATTCCTACGAAAGTGAGTTAGGTTTGTTTTTCAATTTTCATTTTTTTCTTTTTTAGGATTATGCTTGTCGGTAGTGTGATTTCAGGGAATGAAGTTTGCTCATGGATGCTTACACGAAGGCACGTCTCTTTTTGAGCCTTCTTTCTTTATGGAGAAAATTTCAGGGAAGTTCTCGCTCTAATTCTACTTTTCTCTTCACATTTATTTAATGTTTAGTACAAAAGGGACTTTGTATAATCCAAGTGGGGGGACGGGAGTAGAATTATCTCTTGAACATTACTTTGCCCTCGTTTTTCTAGTTTATTTTGAAAAATTATGCCATTTTTTAAATTTTGACATGTTTTTCTTAACCTAACTAGATTAGACCTTAGCCGAGCACATACAACCCTTGACATTATATGGTGAGATTAGCCTTATCCGTTTCCAATATTTTACCCCAAATCCACCAAATTATGAGTGTGTCGGTAGCTTGTAAACTTTAGAACTTGGCCTTTGCATCATTTCGAGACCATAGACGAGATATGTTGAGTTAGCTCGATGTATTTAGACTTTTCAGTTTTAGAAGGCAATATTATAGGATTATCACCCAAACAGCCTACTATTGTGTGTCTATCGATTAGTCACCTCGACTTCTCGACCCCCATGTGAAACCCTTTTGTTGCACTCAACTTTAGTGCAAGATACCCCTAGATAAACCCTTCTGAGCCATTCCTTTCATCTTGTCAACCCTATATATTGTTTCGTTACACCCATACACCTTAGCCTACCCTGTAGTCTTTATTTGTAATTGGGAAGTCATTATTTGCCTAAGTTCAAGGTTCAAGCAGAAAGGTTCGAAAATCACGCTTTCATCGACAACACATTCCTAAAGATCATTGAAGACCCCCCGGATTCCCTTTGTTCATCTCAAGTGGGGGGATGTTATGTTTATTGTTATTTTAATGTTGAAAAAAAGGTTGTTATGTTATTGTAAAGTGCGATGTTATAAGCACTATGATTATGAGCTTTATAGATTTAGTATCGAGGAGGCCACCTCGATCACATTTGAAGATTGGAGTTGGTGAATTTGCCAACACTTGAAGAAAAGGTATTGTGCCAATCACGACGTCCTCTAATGACACATCTACCTAGTATTTCATGATCCGGTTTCTTGACTTCAAAACTTGAACTTTGGGCGGACGGTAAGTGGTGATGACCTGGTTATAGATTTAGACTACCTGTTTTATTTTTATTTTACACCCATTATTTATACCATGTCTTATCCTACCCTTTTAGTCATGAAGCGTGTCTAGGTGATGCAGTAAGAAATCTTTGGTGTCTTGGCCATGGATTTGGTCATGTACCACTGGTTTCATCCACTTCTCCGTGGCATGTTAGTAATGACGAGTCACCCCTTAACCTTTGTCGTGTCTACCCATATTGCCTTCGAGAATTGTTTAGCCCTTAACTCTAGTGGTGGAGATTTGTGTAACCACCAAGCTTATGATAGAATACATGCTATGATGGTATGCGATTGGTGATCACCCGAAATTGACACTTAGAATAGTTGAGAGATTTGAGTGTTTTGTTCCCATTTCGTGAGGTGTTCGGCTTTGTTTTATTCTAGCATAAGGATTTGTAAACTTATATTTTCCAGTTATGGGAGATATCTTTTTAGGAATCTTTCTAATAAGGTCTACTTGAGGGCAAGTAGAGTTCAAGTGGGGGGATATTTGATAACATCAAATTATCCTGAATATTAAGTGTCAATTTCCCACGATATTGCTTGTAATTTATATCATTTATATGGATTTACGCTTGTTTTCCATTGTTTTCCACTTTCAGGTAAATTACAAGCATTGGAGCTAAAGAGACGCGGAACTGGAAACTTATCTAAAGATTTATCATAGTATGCTGGTTTTAAAGAAGTTACGGCGTAACTTGTCTCTCACATTACGCCGTAACTATAGCGTGGCTCATGATACCAACTCATCAGAAGGTTATGGCGTAAGTCTCCCCAAAGGTTACGACGTAACTCTATTAGGTCAAATGAGGATCCACGCCACTGATAATTACGCCGTAACTACTACATCAACTACGACGTAACCGAAGTTTATTGAAGACTACGGCGTAACCACTCATAAGGTTACGCCGTAACTAGCAGATGTAGTGCAAATTACGAAGAAACTGAAGGTTACGCGTAACTATTATTTTAATTACGCCGTAAACCATATCTGGCCTATAAATACCCCACGAATTCAAGCATTTCTAATCATCCCATTCCATACACAACTCTATGAGAACGTGGGAAAAAGCTACAGGAAGGTCCAGAGGAGCATACGGAGCTGTCTCCAAGGGAGAAATCACTTCCCTACGATAAGCATTAGCGTTTTATATTTCTTTACATTTCAATTCATGTATTTCGTACCTTTGAATATTGAATTAGTTTGCATGATTAATATGAGCGGCTAAGCACCTCTTGGTGATGGCCTAGTTATGATTCCTTAATTGTTTTGTTTGCGTTTACTTTACTTCCGCACAATTATTTCTAAGTGTATGCATGCATAGTTTATTGGTAGCTACCCTTGGTTCGGTAGTTTTGAATGGCGGTAGAGGCCAATTGCCTAGGAGATATGACCAACTGACCCTAGGTGAGCGGATGAGACGGAAGGGTAAGATATGACCAACCGACGACCCTTTCTACTTGTGCGATTTGACCAACCGATCACCTATCATTTTGATGAACTTAAGAATTAGGGGTGAGTGTCTAAGTTCTGTTGGGATATGAAAGTGTTGAAGATATGAAATCTTGAAGATATGAAAGTCTTGTAAGTACGCAAATCTTGGAAAGCGTCAAAGAGTCAAAGCATCGCTAAAGATAAAGTCAAAGTCTTGCATTATGAAGTCAAAATCTATGAAGAACAAAGAACTGTTATATTCGTTTATGGAAAGTATTATATTCTATGTTTAGATTACTTGTCGTACAAGAATACAAATTGTAAACCGACTAGGATATCCTTAAGCCTATAAAAGGACTCCTAGATTGGCATTAGAGGTACGAGTCTATGAGTTTTAGAGTTTACAATTCACAAGTTATTTAGTGTTTTAGAGAAGTTCAATAATCTTAGAGTTGTTTAGAGTATCCGCATAATAAGCGATTTAGACTTTATAATAAAAGTTATTCTTCTTAGCTTTGTTAAGTAAATTCCGTACTTGATAAAGATTGCTCGGTGTTTCTTTGTTAATAACTTTGGATTTATCCGAGGTTATTAAACCTTAACAAGCTAGTTAAAGTTAGTTTGATTAAAGTATATTGATCCAACAAGTGGTATCGAGCTTGTGTGGAAACTCGACTAGGAAGAAACCCTACTTCAACAATATTCAAGATGTCATTGAAGTCGCTCCACCACCCTCAATCACCTTACTCGAATTCCAATAATCAAGAAGGAGAATATGATCTACGGTGCATGAAGATGAGGCAAGATATTGCCATTACGCACCATGCTTTATGGAATGTAATTGTCAATGGCAATGAAGTAGTTCCAAACCTATTAATATTCTGGACAACCAATTGCACCAAAGGCGGTCTTACCAAGACAACCCTAAGGAATCAAGAAAAGGCACTAAAATTCTCTTATCGCCATTCCGGATGGTCATCTTCTCAAATTTCATGATGCTAAAGATGCTAAGCGACTCACGGGTGCTCTCAAGACCAGATTTTGAGGAATGAAGCCTCTAATAAGATGCATGAAATTTCTTTGAAGCGGCGGTTTGAAACTTTCACGATGGGTGAAAAGAGAGTCTTGATCTTGCATATGATAGGTTTCAAAATCTCCTCAACATGTTGGAGTTATACAAGGCGTAAGTGTCGAGTTGAGGATGCTAATTTGAAGTTTCTAAGAAGTTTGCCATCTACATGGCATGTGATTGCTACAATGATCGAGGACAACAAGGTTTGGATGTCATGGACTTTGATGATCTCTATCATCAAGCGAAGGTGTATGAGCATGAGATGAGTGGTCAAACAAATTCTAAGTCTCACAAGATAGCTTTTCTATCATCCGAAAAGAAGGCGTTATTTCCGCAAAAATCTGCTTTCTCCTCAAAGTCTTGTTTCTCAAAGCATCATGCTTACAACCCCTTCATATGCTCGTGAGCCCCACCACCTACCACTTTGCACTCGGATGAAGTTGTGTGCTCCTTCTTTGCACAACAAGCCGGTTTACATCACTTATGAAGAGGATCTAGCATGATTGAAGAAGATGCACTTGAAGAAATTGATATCGGTGGCAAGTTGCTATGATTCTGCAAGGATCAAAAATACATGAAGAAGGCAGCAAAAGTATTGATTTCAAACCAAAACAAGGAATAACTTTGACAAATCCCAAATTGAATGCTTCAATTGTCAAAAGATCGTCACTTTGCAAAGGAGTGCAGATTTGCTAAGTATCAAGCAAATGTAACATCCGAGAAGCCAAAACTTGAGCTCAAAGAAATTCCACCATCTTGAAACAAAGGCTTTGGTTGCTCAAGAGAAGTTATCGAAGTTGATGGAGTGAAGAGTTTGATGATGAACCGGTGACTTCTTGTATGGTAGCGATGGAAGATGCGAATGAAGACACAATGGATGCATTGGATTTGGAGGCTGTTTTGATGAAGAACCCGAACATCTTTGCTTTGGAATCGATGATGGCTTTGGAGGATTTGATTGGAGCAAAGAAAGTGAAGATGATCCTGTTCTTCTTGCTATGGTGGCTACTTCACCAACTCGATCTCCTATCTCTAAGGTATGCTCAAACTGTATGAGTTTTATCAAAATTACTTAATTATGTGATTGAAAGAGATAATTGTGTTAGGGCTAGGTGCGAGGTAGCGAGTTATCAAATTACTTTAGAGTCTATGGAAGCTAAAATTATAACACATGAAAATAATGAAATGGCTTGAATGAAAAGTATGAACAACGGGATTACCGCTTAAAACTTAGTGAATGGAAATTAAACTCGTAAAATTCTTTGAGATTGAGAAATTAACTAAGAGAGATGATCTCGTTAGAAAAGTTTCTTTGCTGGAATGAATCAGTCGTCCCATGTTACTTATGTTGAAAACAAAGAAGAGCATACATTAGAACCGGATAAGGTTTTGGTATGAACTTTGATAACATAGAAGAAAAACAACCTAGTGATCGGGATGTAGGTGATTTTGAGGACATAACCACTAGTGATGATGAACTCATTAACTATGTAGATACATCTAGTAATGAGGGCTCAATAAGTGAACCACCTCACGAGTATAAGAAAGACAAAGATATATGACGTCCCATTATCCCATTAGTCATCAACCCATAAGGCCCGATGTTTCTCGATTTGGAGTAGACAATCTAGAGTTTAGGAAAAAGCTTATTGCTCAATCTAGATCCGAAAACCCAAAGAAGTCATGAAAATAATGTTCAAAATCAAGCGGTACCTTCAAATCAAAGTCTTTGCTCCACAAGCGATACCTTCAAATCAAAATCTTGCTCCACAAGCAATACATACGCAAAGTCTTTTCAAAACCGTCTTGCTAAACCTTTTGGGATAATTTTGGTCAAAACAGTTTAATCATTCACCTAGAAGGCAAAATAATTTTGGGCATAGACATAGAAGAAATCACTTTGGACATATGGGTCAAAACTGTGTTTTGTGTGTTATAGTCCTAATCACTTAATCAAAGATTGTGATCGACACTCGAAATACCTTAGCAAATTTCCAAAGAACAGATCACAACCACAAACCTAGAGAGCACAAACCAGTTTGGAATAATTCAAATAGGATTAATCACGAAACTTCACACCGGATCACAGATACCCACATCGAGAAGACCTTTTCAAAACCTTGAAGATCTCACAAGACTTTCAAAATCGCTTTCGAAACAAAGCTTGATCACACTACTTGGAATAGGAATCCTAGGAGATCTCACTATCAACCTAGAAGGTATTACAATTTACATAGGGATCTAGATCACGGGAACCACGTGTTAAACAAGAATGGGTTAAAAGGAAGGTATTCTTGAGGGACAAACAAGACTTTCAACAAAAAGTGAATCGATGTTTTGTGACACAAGAAAAAGCTAATAATCTTGTAAAAGAGATTTATGTTTAAAAACCGAGAAAGTTTTGAAAATCCATGCTAAAGATCAAAAGATAATTTTGGATCATCATTTGAAAGATAGTGGGAATTATATACTCAAAGAATTTGAGTTTGTAACTCCACAAGGGAACACAAGTCAAGAATGGCTTGGGTTCCTAATAATCACTAACTCTTTTCTTTGTATGCGGGCAACCCGTAAGAGGAGCTTAAAGATCGTCTAATTGTGGATAGTGGTTGCTCTGGAAGTATGACAGAGAGAAAAGAGATTCATCTAATTTTAGAAATATTAGTGGAGGAAGAGTTGCATTTGGGAATGATCCCAATGGAGGAAAGATTCTTGGAAAAGGAACTATCAAAGCAGGGCTTATCGACTTTGAGAATGTTAGATATGTGAAGGAGCTTAAATTCAACTTGCTCTCGCCTCTCAAATTTGTGATAAAAAGCATCCTGTGTTGTTCACCGACACGTAATGTCTCATCCTTTCCTCGATTTTAAACACATTGATGATGACATGGTAGTACTTAGAGTACCAAGGACAAATGATGTGTATAGCTTAGACATGAAGAGTTTACATTCTTATGGAAGAGCCACATGTTTGGTGGCTAAAGCAACATCTGAAGAGGCACATCAATGGCATAGAAGATTGGGCCATGTTAATTTCAAGAATATCAAAAACCGGTCAAAGGCAATCTAGTTAGAGGTTTACCTTCAAAGACTTACAAGAATGATCAATCATGCTTGGCATGCAAGAAGGGTAAATAACAAAGCTTCTGCAAGAAGCTTGAGGAAAGAACAATTAGAGAACCATTGAGTGTTACATATTGATTTATTTGGACTGTCTCGTGGCAAGTTTAAATAAAAAAAGTATTGTTTGGTTATTACGGATGATTGCAGAGATTCATTGGGTTTCTTTTTGGGTTTTAAGGATGATACTTTTGATGCTATTCGGACTCTCATAATAGCTCTAGAAAATCAATTGAGACTCAAGGTTAGAGGTATTAGATGTGATAATGGAACTGAGTTCAAGAACAAGCTTATGGATAACTTTTGTGCAAATAAAGGCATAAAGAGGGAGTTTAGTATTGCTAGAACACCACAACAAAATGGTGTTGCAGAGAGGAAGAATAGGACTTTGATTGAAGCAAAGAAGGACAATGCTAGCGATTCCCATAGACCTATTCAATTTTGGGCGGTCGTAAGTACTTCATGCTATGTACTTATGAGTCTCTCGCCACCAAACCACGATGA